>JAOSBK010000005.1:1510982-1549556 GCA_027568895.1 Erythroxylum shatona | reverse complement strand
TAGGTAATAAGTTACTAGTGCAGGCCAGCAGGAGCTGCCAGCGGTGAGCCTGCCCTGCCCAACATTTTGGACTTTGTTTTTTGTATTTTTTTATGGATTTTCAAGAACGCTGTATTAAATTAATCTTAGACTGATTGAAATAGTCGTCGCCAACTTTATTTATAAGCGGTGTTCTTTGGATTTCTCTAATTAAAGCCCGTTCTTTTACGGCATTAAAGCAAGTATTGTATATGTGCTTTACTTTCAGTAAGTGATCCTCTAGGATTTCCCCCTTTCTAAGTTCAATAAACATCTGTTCGTATTACGTTGAACCCGACGATGAGTAAAATTCAAATTCTGGAAATCTTTTTATTCATTCGATTCCCTTCTCTTTCCTTATTTTTTTTTTTTCTACAAGGGAAAACAACGAAAATTACAACCCAAGCCTAACTAGCACAGTATTTGCGGTACATAAATTCGTGCTGGTCAAATAACATGTGGACTCAGACTGACGCCAAAAGTTTCTGGAGAAAGTGAAACCTCGGCTTGACAAAGGCTGCAAGGGAGGTCAGGTTATCAGCATTTTGGTTGCCTTCTCAATACACATGTTAGAGTTGCACTTCTCAAGATTGACCTAGTTATACCCACCATCAAAAAATGTGTCAGTCTCTGAAAAATTAGAAGTTCAGAATATTTATCACCTTAAGGAAATCGATTTTAACGATGATATGTCGATACCCGAGATCCTAAGCTAATTGTAGACCTGATTTAACACTCCAAAGCTCGACTTCAAGAGGCGATCCGCTCCTAAATCGGTAGATAAATCCGCCACACTACTACCCCTATTTGGGAAAAAAAAAACCTGTAGCTAACTTATGTTAAGGCCGAAAGGGCATACTTTAGTAGGTTTCGATTTCATACTGACGCGTAGCATAGGATTGTGGGCGAAGAGGTGAGCCGCAGTAGTCGGTTAGATGAATGTGACGATAAGCCGTTTGAGGTTGGCAACAGGCATAACTTCCTTTCCCTCCTAAAATAATTTTCAAATTTGAATTTCAAAAAACTCATCCCTCCGCGGCTTTTTATACATAAATAATAAACAGAAATAGAGAGAGAAATAGGATTGCGGGGAGAGGAGAAACCCGGAGGAGTGAGAAAAATGGAGAAGTATGACAAGTTGGAGAAAATTGGGGAAGGAACATATGGGAAGGTATACAAAGCGAAGGACAAGACGACGGGTACGATGGTGGCCCTCAAGAAGACGAGGCTTGAAATGGACGAGGAGGGCATCCCTCCCACCGCTCTCCGTGAGGTCTCGTTGCTTCAATTGCTGTCTCAATCTCTCTACGTCGTCCGCCTCCTCACCGTTGAGCATGTTGATGCTTCTTCCGACTTTTCTTCTACTACTAATAAGGAAAACATCCATTCCAACACTACTACTAATTCCAATAATAATAATACTAAGAAGAACAAGTCCAATCTCTACTTGGTTTTCGAGTACCTTGACACTGATCTGAAGAAATTCATAGATTCCCACCGAAAAGGACCCAACCCCGGCCCTCTCTCCCCGTCCCTCATCCAGAGCTTTCTCTTCCAGCTTTGCAAGGGCGTGGCTCATTGCCACAGCCACGGCGTCCTTCACCGCGATCTCAAGCCTCAGAATCTGCTGCTCGATAAGGATAAGGGCATCCTCAAAATCGCCGATCTGGGACTGGGACGCTCATTCACCGTCCCTCTCAAGAGTTACACCCACGAGATTGTTACTCTCTGGTACAGGGCTCCGGAGGTCTTGCTTGGTTCCACCCATTATTCTACCGCCGTTGATATCTGGTCTGTCGGTTGCATCTTTGGTAACTCCTCCAACCCAACTCCAGCTTTCTTCATAAATAATTTAATTGTTTCCTATTCCCCGGCATCTGCAGTCTCTCTTTCTATACAACTCTTCCACTTCATCGAACGCTTACTAGAGTTTTGTGCTAAAATTTTCATAGCTGAAATGGTCAGAAGGCAAGCTCTCTTCCCTGGCGACTCCGAGTTTCAGCAGTTGCTTCATATTTTCAGGTAATCAATTAATTCCAGTTGTTAATTTCGTTAGCTTGTCTACATTACTCTGCTCGCTTAGCTGTATGTATGACTATTCGTATATATAATAATATTCTCCAAAGTATTTGTTTTGGATCTGCATTCTATTATCAATCACTAGCTTATACGCCTTGCATACACTCCCTATTTGCACAAGGTTGCTGGGAACACCAACCGAACAGCACTGGCCAGGAGTAACTTCTTTGAGGGATTGGCATGTCTACCCACAATGGGAGCCTCAAGTCTTGGCGCGCGCTGTTCCTTCTCTTGGACCTGATGGTGTGGATCTTTTGTCGGTACGTATCTTTTCGTTTTGCTGCGTCGTCTTGTTTTCTCCAATTACTGCAAGATGTATGGTACAAGTAAATTGAAAGAGTTGGACACAAGAATTGGGAATTTCTGAAGCAGTAAGAATACAGGGAAGAAAGAAGAGGGATAATAGACAGAGAGAGTTAGATTTTTCTCTTTCCCTTTGCAATGAGTAATAATGACTAGTTAAGTCTTTATTCGTACCGTACAATCAATCAATAAGTGATTTATAAGGGTAATGAAAAGCTATATGAAACTGTATCAGGATGAGCCCCTCAAATCCTCTGGTCCACTAACTCAGGATGAGATAGGGAAAGGACTTACCAACGCCTTCTCTTCAAAGTCGTTATTTAGTAAAAGCTGATGTTATAATATAATTACGTAGTGTCTCTTTGATTAAGTAACCCTTTTTTCACGTTTCATCCCTTCCCTCTTCAACAACCTTGTTCACAAGGTCTATCCTAATCATATTATTCCCATATAACTTCTTGCTCTTCATTATCTGGCCACTTTATTAATATTTGCATTGCTGCTAGGTTCTTTCTCTTATGCTAATCTTTGATCTAAAACATCAATTGGAACTTTAGACATTGCCGTCAATGCTTCTACTGAAGTGATAGAAACTGATCATCATTGTTCCCATACTTACCAGAGTTAAAATACGTTCAAGGTAGGGTGAATCTGAGATGATGCAAGAAATTCTAGCTTGTAAATCAACTTACCAATTTGAACAATTATTTTTGAAGGACCAATGAAAAGTCTGATACATATGTACTTCTCTTCTAAGAACACTATGTTGTTTGTAGAGCCAATCTCCTATAAAAAATTTCTTATGAATCTTCCTCTTGTCAGCCACTTGTTTCATTCTTTGTTGAACTCTATGCATTTGGAACTGAATTAGTTGCAAAGCTTTTTCCCTATCGATCAATGCTTGATCCTACTGTTAGCAATTTTGAATCACCTGCAACATATGAAATGTGCAATAGTGGAGTACAGCCATATAATGATTTGGATGGGAGTGTTGAATTGCTGAATGAAAGTTAGTATTATGCCACCATTTAGAAAGCTAACAATTGTGTTATTGAGGATAGTTACAAACCGTGCATCAGAAGATAAGTCTGACATCTTTCTTAGGATGATAGTAGATATTTGTGAAGTTAACTTGCATCCTAAGACTTGAGTTTTGTCGGCCATAGTCGAGTATTTGCACTGGCCCACGAAAAGGCTCTGGATACCAAATGATACAATTGGATTGTAGGAACTAGAATCTAGAATTGGGAATTTCTGGAAAACTTGTAACGAGGATAGAAAGAAGAGAGAATGATAGAGGAAGTTTGGTTTGTTTCAGTTGATTTCTCCTTCATCGTTGCAGCGACTTTTTATAACTAGTTTAATCGTTATTATTACCTGACAATCAACCCCTCAATCCTTATTACGTGTACTTAAAAGCTAAAAGAATTATACAGGAGATGTCGGGGAAGGATTTAGTTAGCAATGCCTTCCTTTGACGTCGTTTTATTTAGTGGAGCAAATGTTGAAATACAGCTTCGTGCTGTTGCTTCCATTCACCAATACTTCAGTATCTAGTTTCCCTTCCTTTCTATTTGACTTGAATTTCACTGTAGGATTTTGAGAATAGTGATTCTGTTGGTACCTCTATATGATGGTAGGTAGCTAAGATACGTAATGCCATATTTTGACGAAAGCATCTGGATTTCTCACCTGTGCTTAACTCAAAGTAAACTAAATATCAACATGACTGCTTTATTTTGCTGCCATACAACACGGGCTTGGAATTAACTTAAGATATGCAAGTTTAACATGATCATTTACAATTTTCAGTATGTTCCTAAGGTGGTATGCCAACTTTCTGCTCCTACTTTCTAGGTTGAATAATATTGTCCCTGTTTGCCCTTACTTGTACAAAGTGATTATTCAAAATTGGGTTAACAACTTTTTGTGTTTGGGATACCTGCAGAAGATGCTCAAGTATGATCCAGCTGAACGAATCTCGGCCAAGGCAGCTCTTGATCATCCCTATTTCGACACCCTTGACAAATCCCAATACTGATTCCATTTCCTCCACATTTGAATCTTGTCTTATTTTCTTGAATGCACCGAGACTGAAGTGTATAAGATGTTTTGTTCATCAACTTGGTGATTAAATACGAAGATTGTGTATCCTTTTCGTTTACATTCACAATTTTAAAAAGTATCTGTGAATGAAATTAAACAATAAGGTAAAAAGCTAAGGGCACGAGGCATTGTTATGTACAACTAACTTTTAATTCTTCCAATAGTTATTTAATCCGTAAGACCTCACAAGTTCTATAAGCAACTGCTACAAATAGAAAATACCTTCCTGACTTATAAAAACGAAAATGTCTTTAAGAAATTCATTTTCTGCTTCATCACCATCTGAAACCATCCAGTAGAAGATACCATCTGAAACAAAAAATTTGAATTTCCCAGAAGTAGTTTCTCACCTGAAATGTAAACAGCCACATTCCTCGAAACAAGCCAACCAGCCTCATATATGACATCGATGGTCAATTTCAAAAGCTAGTAAAGCCTGCATTTGTTTGTTCCAACACAGACTCCACACTCATCCGTATTTCCTGCTATATGGGATAGACAATGTGTGATCCTATCATTGACAACATCCTACAATATCAACCAACTGAATTCAGCGTTGAAAGGCAAGCAGCCTTGTGAAACTAATTTCGTGATCACATCGTATATAATATGCAACGCATAAATCACATACCACAAGTAGCTCGTGTAAGCCAAGTGGTGCAGTAATGAGATAAGGGACTCCAGGGTGCTCCTTGGCAGCTTCAGCAGTTAAGTTTGGAATATCCTTTCAAATAACAAATAGAAAACTTTTAGTTGACTTGTTATGGGGACAGAGTTTATCTTCTTTGACTTCCTTCAATATCTCTTTAAAGGTAAAATTTGAGTAGGCTTGAAGTAAAATGAAACTCGAAATAGACTTTGGGAATCGAATTAAACAATTGAACAAATTTGAAGGAGTAACTATTCCAAGAAACAATGACCTACTTGGTGCCAATGCCTCCCGGGGAAGAGGAAAAATGGGCTGACAAGTACACGATTTGCCCCTTTTTCCACACATAAATTGAATGCATCTCTTATCGAAGGTTCTGCCAACTCCTAGTCACATATGATAGACAAAAGTTTGTAGCTCCCACTTATGGATTAAAGGAAAAAGGCATACAGTAAAAATAGAGATGACACGTACCATATGAGCAGGCTCTACAATTGAGTAGCCGGTTTTATCTCTGAACATGGCCACGAACTCATCTGCCACTCCAATTCACAAAACCCATAAACCGAAAAAACTACATACCAAACCAAAAACAAACAAAGTTGCAGTCTTTAATTAGCTCACTCAGCATAAGATTGGATTCTCTACGCCTCGACCCATGGTCAACAATGATGACACCATCGTTGTCACAAACCCTTGCTGGGTTCTTTGTAATTCCACCATTCCCAGAGGCTGAGCACAATATAGTGGATAGACAATTGTCCTTGGAAGACCCTTTGTAAAATTTGGAGAAATTGGAGGGATTCGTCCCATTTTTTCTCGAGGGAAGACTGTAATTGCATCAGAGAGAACAGTAATCAGAGAAAGACAGAGAAACGTTGAGGCTAAGATTAGATATGTATTACCTTGACAGAGTACTTTGAGCTGCGAGAGACAAGGACTGTGAATGCATTTGTTAAAGCTAATGGAGAGCGCGAAAGGGAAGGTGAGGGAGGAGAATGGAGAATTCGTATTTGCGGTGATGTAGAGAATAATTCTCTTAAGTCAAGCTGTGTGGAAACTAAGTATATGCCTACCCTGACACATAAATAAATCTTTGAAACGGTAGTAATTTAACCGTACCCAAAGATCTGGGGAAGAAAGAACCGAGTGGTTTCCGTTGAGAGGAAGAGAAGGTCCGTGAGTGTGAATTAGTCTACACAAAAACAAGATGTTGCTTTGCGGTTGCGGGACGAAGAGGGAAAATCAGAGAGAAGAGTACAGAAAGACCAAAGCTTTCGTTTTCTTAGATTTATTTTATGTATTGAACGGAAGAGAAGAGAACATGATAGAACCTGTCTCGAAAGCGTTCAATTAAATCTTTAAGATAACATTTATATGCAAAGAGAATTATTAAATTATAAGTATATAGTAGCCATTTATATGATTAACTTTCAAAATTTTAATAAGTTATTTACAAAATTCAAATAAACAAACTTTAACTAACTATAAAGTGTCTAAAAATGTTTTAATAGATTAAAATATAAGAGTATATTTTCTTTATTATAGAAAGAATTTTTAATTTCGATTCTGAAAATTTTAAGTAAATTATTTCAAGATGCATATATAATAGAATTTTAAATTAATCCTTTTTTAAAATTTTTAATTTAATATTTAAACTTTTGATAATTTTAATTAAGTGGCCATCGTTATAAAACTTTAATAATTCAATTAAAAAGTTAATTTTAATCGATGTGGTGAATAAATAAAAATTCACATGATATTCAATAAACATGTCATATTATCAAAAATAACCATTTAAACTAAACGGTTAAGATTTTAAAAAGTTGATTACTGGAAATTTTAAAAATTTGAGAATTAAAAAATCTCTCCCCTTTCAATACTGCATTGATTTTCACATCATATGTTCGTGTTCCTAAAACAATGGCAGAGCCTCTGGCTCATTTCGGATGGAGTACTGATGTGTTAGAGATGTCGGCTCTATAATCGCCTCAAGGAACACCTCAGTGCAAAGGCTTCACCGAAACCTCTCTACTGGCAAAATAAACCTCAATCAGAAAGACCTGCAAGGTGAAGTCTACATGGAGCAACTTCCTGAACTTGTCGCTCAAAAGAGTATGGCTGCATATGTTGCCTAAAGAAACCACTCTATAGCCTCGAACAATATTCTCGTGCCTGATGTAAGGATAAGGTTGCGTACTATTAGATCTTTCCAGATCTCGCTTCATTGCGAGATTTCGGACTGAGTGTAATAATGATGATGATGAATTTCAAAGACAACAGTGTGGTCTTCTACAATAATTTCTTGAAAATTCAGAACCAATCTTTTAATGCAGTCAAAACAAAACAGTAATACAAACAAATGATACATGGCATTTGATGCATTCTTAAAAAATATCAATGCTTTAACAGAATTACCTCACTTCTGTCCACATCTCTCAACCCTGGGTAGATTAGGGCACCCCAAATGCAAATCTACAAATTGCTACACAGACCTAAGATAATGACAGCATCCGTCTCGAAGCGACATAATGATACACAATTCATCACAAGTCAACCAATTCGCAACATGAAAGCATGGTGGAATATCTCTAACACTACTCACTTACAGATATGTAACCGGCTCCTTAGTTGGACCATACATGAACCAGACCATGCCTATTACCAGTGTAAATCTCATTCCGCTCTTCATCATAGAAAAGGGCAGTTATATCTTCCAAAGCCTCCACAACTGTACTTCTTATCATAGAATGAGTCTGCTTTAAACCGCTAGAACTGCTGCTACACTCATAAGCCTTGCGATTGCCATTTGTGGCATTTATCTTAGCCAAGCATTTTCCTGTCAAGATATTACTAACATTGATCGATCCAGCTGCATCAAAAGCAAAGAATAAGATTAGGAACTCCCACTATAAATCTGCTACATAACACCGAACGCAATGTTCAGTTCAATTTGACACATAACCTCAATTCTTAAAAAGAACAAACCCACTCCTTTCTAAAACCTCCACGAGGAGGCCCAAAAAGGATTAAAACAGCATCAATTTTCATCAGTTGTGCCATTCAGCCAATAGTCAAAAATAGATCTGCCTTCCTTTCTTGTCCATATATGATATCAAAATGGTCTCTGCCCTCTATGTAGCATGCAGTAAGACAAAAGATAAAATCCAGACTTTAGCTAGGTTTATAAAATAAATTAAGGCATTGATAGTCCCACCCTTGCCAATAAAGTATCATGGGATATCTAATTCTGAATTATACAACCAACTATCGCTGCCGAATGCCTATGGCAGCAACTTTGTTGGGTTTGCCTAACTTTCAAGTTTTATATTTTCTAAAAAGGGCATAACATAGGACATTTTTAGAATCTGAAAATTTTGCAGCCTACCAAACTTTCAGGTACATCTTGTACACCAAGATGAGCTAACATAGTTATTATTGCTTTTAGTTCATTAATTACAATATCATCATTACATCTACAATAAAAACTACAAGGGAAAAGAAACATCAAAATCATGAGTTAGTACCTCCTATAAATAAGTTAGAACACTCCAACAGATAACATCTGTAAATTGTTACACAGCAAAAGTTGAGCATTATCAAAACTTGTTACGAGAAGGATGTAGAATGATTACCAGTTCCTTCCATCCACTGGTCGTCAGACTCAGCCTTGCAGTAAGAGATTATAAGGTCCTGATCACTTGTTATATATATGTTATTTGTGTTACAGTCAGGATGCCATAGTAGGTGATCCTCGAATGATGTCACAAGCTCTCCACGAAAATTCCAAACAGCAACAGTCCTATTTCTGAATGTTAAGAATAGTTGGTTTTCATACAGAAATATAAACGCTGAGGGAGTCATGAATTCTGTTTTGCTAACTTCCATCAACTCAGCATTTCGAACCTGTAGGCAGCAGCCTGCAGTTATTTCGCTGAAGAAAGTGAATGGTGCAGGTGAAAAACTAAAAGAGGTAGAACGAACATACATCAAGAATCTGAAGATTCTCATTTTCCTGCTTGACAAGAAGTTTTTCATTGAATTGTTCAATGAAGTCAACCTTTTTATTGCGATGAAGGAGATGGTTGAATGCTTTGAGAACTGTGCCGTCTTCTATGGACAAAATTTTAAGAGGAACATGGCCACTTGCTCTATTGAAAATCAATAGCATGATGCCTGGACTGTAGCCAATAGAATTAATAATAACAACGTAAGAGCAGTTATATAACAGGTTGAAAATATTTTTTTTAAAAAAGACAAGATATGAGATATATTTCAGGACTCAAACAAGCTTTTTTATAGTTGTCACTTGCCTTACACATCATTTCATGACAAACAGACTTCATGCAACCATTTCTGGTTGAACCACTAACACTACCAGCAACAACAATTAACCTAGTTACTAAAACTACCATTCACAAGCACACATAATCGCATACACTGTGTGGGTGAGCGAGAGTGAGAGAAGGTACCTAATCTTGATCTCTTGTACATGTTTGTCCGAAATAGAGTACAGCATTGTATAGTTTTTGAGATCAAAAACCTTGTAGATGCTGAAAATAAACACAAAATATTTAGAAATGATAATCAGAATGTATTTGGGAAACAAATAGGAAATGAATTGTAAACGCACCTGTCTTGTGCGGAGTAGGTCAGAACCTTTCCATTAACATCATCAAACTCTACAAACCCTGGCCACTTCAAGGACTCAGATTCAAAAAGGGCAAAACCTGCATCTGGTTTGCCCCTTCGGATGTACCTAACCATTTAAAGTGAAGTTAAGCATTTCATAACAAGCAAGACTTAAGACAAAGAGAAAGACCCCACAAACAAGAGAAAATGTCAACGCACTCTATTCTTGTTGATCTACATTTCAAGGAGCTGAAACTGTCCGAAGCATAAACTGAAACTGTGATCAGTGAATCGTTGTTTTTGTTGTAGAAGAGGCTACGAATTACTTCATCAGGACTTACATTGAGAAAGCATATCCTCTGGTTTGTCTCTGTAAGTAAAACAATCAGTGTGTAACACATGTACAATGGTTTCAACTCAATAGGAAAAGCACATGAAATAAAAAAGTGAAGTTGGTGAGTGAAAATGTTGTAGTTCTGACATCAATTATACCTCTGCTAAAAGCTGCGCAAACACCAGAATGTGCAAGAGCAAATACAATGTCACGTGCAGCTACAATTTCAATGACTTTCGTTCTCTTCATCAAAAACGGTAGCACTACTGAACAGTGGCCCTTGGGATCATGAGTATCGTATTCTTCCTAAAAAGGAAAAAAAAGAAAATCAATGGGCTTTCTTCTTTTCCATCTAAATTACATAACGATTAAGTCCCATATAAAGCCAGAAAACGAGTAGACTGCAACAAATTATAGGGAGCAAAGAAAGATTCAAGGTGAATTGGTCGAGATCTTAAAAATGAAAAAAAAAAAAACAGACAACTGAGTTGTTTCACAGTATGCTCGAACGTATGACTAGGCTGAAATAGTCGAGAAAAAAATAGAGAGATTTAACTGAATTAAAAACAAGGTGATGATAGTTTTGAAGGTATTCATGGAGTAATAATTGAAGGAAGAAAAGAAACAAGAAGTACCATCAAACGCATGTTGCGAAACCTCTCTTGGGCATTGCTCATACTGAAAGCACGATCCCTCTTGGAGCAAATCTCGCGTCTCTGAAGCTTCTTAACGGTGTTTACGAATCCATCTACACGAGGCCTTTTCTTCGCCACGATCCTCCTTCCGGAGCAAGGCCTAGGGTTCGCCGATATCCTCCTTCCTTCCATTATCATCTTTTAACTATGAAATTGAAATTCGGCTGCCTTTTCGCCCTTCTCTTCAAACAGCAGCAACCCCCGTAAGTCCCAAATAAAATGAAAAAGGAATTCAAGCTTAGTTACTGTGTCCGTAACTAACAAGAGAAGGGAGAACAGAGATTGAATGAAGCACAAAGGGGTGTCTTCGTCTTGATTACTCCCTCTGGGGCTTAGAGTTTGAATAATAAATCGCTCATTTGTAATGCAGCCAAGCCCTACACCCCAATCTGAATCTCGATCCCGATCCCAATCCCTAGTTGATGAAAAGAAGAGCAGCGACAGCAAACAATTTGAGCCTGGAGTGTGTAGTGTCGTGTTCCAAGGAAAAAAGACAGCGAGAGAGACAGAGGCGTACATCCGTCCGACGTCGTCTCGTGTGGTCTAATGTTGACTCTCTAAACCCAGTACTAGGTAAGTGTAATAGTATTAGAAACGAACTATCTGAATTACTATGATTTTTTTTTTTTAGAGACGAGGAAATCACAAACATTATCCTTTAAATGTATACTTTGTAAATTTCTGAATTGGCACAATAGCCTACAAATTATCTTAATCGGGTATTTTATGTTAAGCAAGTTTTATACGATAGGTTCGATTAAAAGAACGTAAGTAACAAAATTTGAACACAAAACTTTTTAATCTTATACCCCTCACTCAACCAACTCGACCACCTAAATAAGTATTGATAAAGTTTTATTGATTTGTAATTGTTATCATTATCAAATAAAAGAATTTACTTTAAAATTTAAAATTTTTATTATTTATAATATCAATAATCACTTATATATTATTGACCACTTACATTTTTTAAATAAAAAGATAAAGTATATAATAATTCCATGTGATCTGGTTATTTTATTTTAATTCTCTAATTTTTAACTTTAAAAAATATATTTAAAAATTATTTCTCTTTTTTTTTGACGAAATTTCTCCTAAACTTTCGTTAAAAAATAACACAAAAATATATAATTTAAAACTTGACTAAAACTAATTAAATTTGACTTAAAATTAATAATTTTTAAATAATTATAATAATTTTTTTTTGAATTCTCCATGTATAAACGTGTATTTTATTATTTTTAAGTAAAAATATAAAATAAAATGGTTTTCTTTTAATTAAGAATTCAAAAAAAGAAAAGTAATTTTAGTCAACATTGGACATTACATCTAATTTAATTTTAATGGATTAAATTAATTTTGATTTAATCAAAATATTAAAATGATATTTTTTTTAACTTCTAGCACGACTCGTCGTCTTCTTCTTCCTCCACTTGGGTCTGAAATTTTAAAAGTATTCATGCACGTGGTTAACGTTATAGATATATATATTTAACGGAAACGGAAACGGTCATTGTGATGGATGCGTGTTGGTCAAAGCTGGAAACGCGCTTTGTCCGTCAATTGACCTTAAATGTCGTATCAGAAAATAGAGATTCATTCTTATTATTATTCTCTTCTTCCTCTTCCTCCTCCTCCTCCTCCTCCTCCTCCAGTAGTTACTTTGATACTAATGATAATGGAAGTTGCTGATCATGCACCCTCCACTACTGCTCCTAAGAAATCCTCCTCCTTTCGCCTCCGTAGCCCCAGCCTCAACTCCATTCGTCTCCGCCGCACCTTCGACCTCTTCGACAAGAATGGCGATGGCACCATCACCATCCACGACCTCAGCCAAGCCCTCTCCGTCTTAGGTCTCGATGCCGACTTCTCCGAGTTCGAGTCCACCATCAAGTCCCACATCAGGCCTGGCAACGACGGGCTTGAGTTCGAAGACTTCGTGTCCTTACATCAGTCATTGGACAATGCCTTCTTCGGGGACCTGTTGTTGGAGGGTGAAGGAGACCATGATAAGCATCAGGAGGAGGAAGCTGATCTCTCCGAGGCCTTCAAGGTGTTCGACGAGGACGGCGATGGGTACATATCTGCACATGAGTTGCAAGTTGTGTTGAAGAAGCTGGGATTGCCTGAAGCCAAAGAAATCGATAGAGTTCAGCAGATGATCGTCTCCGTCGACGGTAATCACGACGGCCGTGTTGATTTCTTCGAATTTAAGGACATGATGCGCCGTAATCTTCTCGTTCGCTCTTCTTGATCATCTCTTTTGGTCTATCTCTATATCTTCTGTTTCCCATTCGTTTTCTCTTCTTCTTTATGCATATGTTGCTTGTAATCTTTCCTTAATATCAAACCTCGCAGGTTTTGTTTCACTCTGTTCTCCGAAACCCTCTTATCTTTTGAGTGAATCAAGCTCCCACTTGATAAATAAGATCGAGTTGTTTAAGATACGTTGAATCGAACATGAACAATAACCTAATTATAATACAGACAAAAAGTGGCTGAATTTATGCTTCATTTCATCACATGTTACCTGCAGGATTCCAGGGTTTCTTCAAACCCGAAACCTGTTTACCTTTCTGCTTAATATATTCATAATCTGTATCTATATACAAACAAAAACACTGAATTGGAATGGTCAACCACTTCATTATGAAAGGAAACAATCCATAAGTCAGGGGACTACGTTCTCTCTCGCTTTGTTTGAAGTTTCTTTCACGGCGGTTCTCTAAATACCAAACAAATAGGTGAGGTCAAAGATGTCCCTGTCAATTGTAGAAGTTTCAGAGCAGGAAAGTTAATACTCGCGATGGTTTTGGAGTCTACTGAGGACCAAGTATACGAACCTCCGGAGGAAAAATAGATGAATATATGCATTTGTGTTCCCAAAAAAAGTCCAAATCGACAACTTCAAACCGTCAACAACCTTGGTCTAACATTGGACCATGACTAGCTATAAATTTTTAGATAAATAGGTATATTTCTTGATTGGGGTATCAACCATGCTTCATCTTCTTATCACTCCAACGACTTCAATCTCTTATCGAATCTAAATGACACCATCAGGCTTGATCCTCCTTGGTGATCAAATATATAGCAGAAGCAACCAAACGTTTCTTTGAAGAGATGAGTGTGTCGTTGAGGAGGAGGAGTAGCTGTATCGACATCAACACCTCTCAGTTGCTTGTATTGACCGACGTTGACGAAGACTTCGACGGATCAACCAGCGATGATGATGACTCATATATCGAAATAGCTATTGGAAACACACCTGTTCTTGAAGAGAATCATGGTATGGATGAAGGGGACGAAGCTATGGAGCTTCCTTTATCTTTCTCATCACGCGGAGTTCCTTTTTCCCAGATCATATTATCCACTGAAACCGATTCTTTCACAACCTCCACCACACCTACATCATCAGCAGCAGCAGCAACAACAACATTCGCTGTGAAGTCATGCAATACTACTTCTATCGCGCCTGAAGACGATGAAGTGGATCCTTCTTATAGAATCCAAGAGTGCGGTACTCTAAAACCAAAGTTACTCCAGTTCCCTGCTATTAGTCGTCTCTTCAAAATATTCACGTCCAAGGTATCTAACAGTTCATCAGACATCAAACTTACCAATCACCTGGTGGTGCTTGACAAGTTCAGGTCTATCGATAAAGGAAAACGAGAGGAGGAATCCAACATAAAGACAAGGACGAACAGTGGCAGCTTGATGACTAAATTACTGGTCGGGTTCCGAGCTCTGAAGATAGGAAGAGTGGTTACTTACATGGTGAAGCCAAACCCACTTGCAGGCAACAGTACCAGAGAGGAAAGAAAACCCGATGGGGCATATCGAAGACTTATGAAACCATTCGACAAGCGGCTGATAGAAAGAGCTGGTAAGCGATCACTGGAGATGAATTTGGGAGGCATAAGATGGGTTTTGGGAGGCATGAGTGTGACGAAGGTCCAAAGCTACCCTTCTAATGACTCCTCTCCAAGTACCAAAGCTTTTCCTACTCATGCGAGTGATAATTCAGTTCAGGCAGCTATCGCACATTGTAAAAGATCATACCACATGACTCCCTGAAGTTAGGAGAACGGGGAGATTATGTCTTGTCTTTAGAGTCCCTGAAGTTAGGAAAACGGGGAGATTATGTCTTGTCTTTTACTTACCTCAATGTTTGTTTGCTCACATTTCAATTTGGTTATAAATGAAAATAAATTGGATTAAAAGTGAGTCTGGGTCGGCCGACCCGATTTTGATTAGTTGAATGTAAATGGGATTACTTTTAAACCGTCGTCCTCGTCATATTCTCTCTTAAGTTTCCCAATAAGGTAGGATTTAGGAAAGTCTGACAAAACGTAATTTTATTCTTAAATATTAAATAAATTATTTTCAATAAATCTACATGTAAATGTGATAATAAAAAATAATGCAAGTTAAAAAATAAATAAATAAATAAAACTGACACGTTAAATTATTATGTAAATAAAATTATAATAAATACGTAAATAAATAAAATATAAAATATAACTCGACTTTTAAAAAATATTTTAAAACTAAAATATAACAAAAATATCCTCTTTTTATCTTTAAAAAATATTAATACCCAAACGATAAAAAAGTAATATAATATTAAAGAACTCAATTTTGAATAATACAAAACACGAAAACTCAAAAAAATAAACATAAAGAAACACAAAACGTAAATTATAAAATTATTAAGCATAAAAATTCAACTTAACATAAACTCAACAATATCTAATATAAAGAGGTCAACATAATAAAACCTAGAAAGCATTAGATACTAAATCAAATAAAGAAGTTAATATCAAAAGTAAAACCATAAATAACATAAATTTCAGAAAATCCAACGAAACTCAAAAAATACCAAAATAAAAGAGACTGATTAATCAAAAAATCATACCCGAAACATGAAGGCTGCGAAGAACAAAGAGAGAGTGATACACAATTTGTTAATTACTTAATTAGGCATAATAAAATCTGATAAGTTTTAGTAGGCCTGGAGTTTTACTTTTAAATGGACTTATATAAGCGGATCCAATCCTAAAAAACTTGACAAGCTGAGGATAATAAAAGGAATAGCTGCGATTGGAATCTTGCAAAAGAAGTGTGAAAAGTCCAAAACAACCTTGACGTGAGAGGAAGAAGAAAAGCGATCAAAAAGAAGATCACTAGGAAGTTTCGTGGTAATGCCAAAGAAGTTGGAGGGTACCGTACAAGGAAACACATGAACATCACATCCAACCAACGACCATTGCCGTGATAACGAAGTTCCAGCGTCGTTAGGTTCCTTCACTTTCAACTGTATCCAAGAATTGATCTTATTTTAAATTAAAATTAAAATAGCTAAATTTCAAAGTGCAGGTGAATTAATAAAGAGTTCTCTTGACTTAAAGTAAAGTTGAGAGTTCGAACCCTCCTCATATATGCAGCCGTTTAAAACTTAGGATCAGAATTTTATCTCCTGCAAAGAACTTATCTAACTTGAACAAAAATTAGTTTAAATATGGATGACTTAAAGGTATCTTCTTATAATTAATATCTTCCTAAGATATTTTGGAAGTAATAAAAAAATAAAATAATTAATTTTATTAAATATTGGCGTTTTATCGCTGAGTCGATACAAAACGATGATTTCTTGAATCTGAAACGCTTCAATCATTTAAAGCATATGGAGACCTGACCTCAAAAGCTTTGAAGCAAAAACGGAAAGTCTCAACTACCTTTCAGCACGTAAAAGCTCTAACCAACAAGCCTCCATGCTTTCACCTGCAACCACATGTCGACCGGTCTATCTTTTACAATTCTGTCCCACCTCATTTCAAACATTTGTTTACGTAAAATTATTAAAATATATTTTTATAATTTAAATTTTATTTATTTAAAAAAGATAAGATAAAATAAAATAAAATTTTAAATTTTTGAAAATTAATCAGATAAATTACTACTATGTACTTATAATTTAACAAATGTTATCTTAAAGATTTGATTGAACGCTTTCGACTTTTGACTATCAACTAACAAACGCGCCAACCGTGAACATATTCTATCATGTTCTCTTCTCTTCTGCTCAAGACATAAAATTATTTTAAGAAAACGAAAGCTTTGGTTTTTCTGTAGTCTTCTCTCTGATTTTCCCTCTTCGTCTCGCAACCGCAAAGCAACTTCTTGTTCTTGTGTAGACTACTTCACACTCACGGACCTTCTCTTCCTCTCAACGGAAACCACTCGGTTCTTTCTTCCCCAGATCTTTGGGTACGGTGAAATTACTGCTGTTTCAAAGATTTGTCACTTTGTTTTCCAAACACTCCCACGCACGCTTCACTTGTTGAGTTTCTCTCTTTTCCTGGAGAGGGTGGTTGTCGTTTCTGTCTATAATTCAACTTCAACTATAGAGCATGGACACGTATCTTTCGATTTCTGGCGGTCTCCTTAAAAGGATATATTTTTGTGTTTAATATTTTAACAATTTCATATTTTTTGTACTTAAATTTTTTGTGAGTAATTTAGCCTTGTTTGCTTTCATGTTCCCATCAAGATTCTAAATTTATCAGTGGGTTTCACTTGTTTCGTCCTTTTCTCTATCAATTTTCTTTTCCCTTTTTCTCTCCATTTGTTTGGTTATTCTTTCTTTTGTCTGCTCGTTTGTGTGTAAAGTGGAGCTGCGGGACTTTTGCAGATAAAGTGAAAGAGAGTATTTTGTCTCTGTGTCCGTCTGAAACTAAACTGATGACTAGAGAGTCATCAACTTAATTAGAAGTTCTGAATCGATTTCCTTAACGTAGATTTGATCTTTTTCTCCTTTTTGATAATATTTCCCTTACCCCATTTTGTTTGCTAATTTCGTTTTCTTTTTCCTTGCCTTGTCTCAAGTCAAAAGACTGTTAGACGCAGGATTGGATTATGGCGTAAATCAATCCAATTCACTTATGATTAATTTCTTTGGTGGTACAGTGGCATATTCCAATTCAATCCAAGGTGCACCATCTGGAGTCTGGAGCAGACTGTGGTGAATGCGTGATAGTCGTAGTATTAACAGTTCCTGGAATTGCCTTAAAATTCAGGACATAACATGGAGAGGCTATTATCAGCAGTTGCAACTATGGATGATCACGTTGGAGGAGAGTCTTTGTGGGGAACCATCAAGATTGCAGTTTTGCCTATCGCTAAAGTCTTTACTATGTGCCTCTTGGGATTCCTAATGGCTTGCAAATACGTCAACATCTTGCCTGCCAATGGAAGGAAACTCTTAAATGGGGTAACTTTTTTGTCTCTCTTCGTCAAATCATTTGTTAACATTCAGTTTTTCTGTTCAGTTGTTATTTCACAAGTGGAAATGACACTATCATTCGTTTAACATATCTTGCAGTTGGTCTTTTCACTCTTGCTTCCTTGTTTGATCTTCTCTCAACTTGGGCAAGCTGTCACTTTAAAAAAAATGTTGGAATGGTAGCTAATTATTTGCCTTCTTCTCTATATTTTCCTTCTCTAAGGAAATTTTTTAGCATAACACCTAATGAAATTGCAGGTGGTTTATTCCTGTGAACGTTGTGTTGACGTCCATATCTGGTTCAATAATAGGCTTTATTGTTGCATCTATTGTTCGGCCTCCATATCCATTCTTCAAGTTCACAATCATACAAATTGGAATTGGTGAGCCATTATTTGAGAAATTTTAACTTTTAATACTTGCTCATTACATGTTCCTACTATGATTCCGTGCAAGACATTTCATGTCATGGACCATTAGTATGTGGAACATGAAAGTCGAGAGTAACTATTGGAAGTATTTTGGCTTCTGCATTCCTCTTTGGCTCTTCATTTCATATAGCGTACTGGATTTAGTGGTTATGATTATGCCAATAATGACTGCAGGGAACATTGGGAATGTGCCACTTGTCCTGATTGCAGCTTTATGTAGCAATTCATCCAATCCTTTTGGTGAAACATGTAGCACAGAAGGCACTGCCTATATTTCATTCGGCCAGTGGGTAGGTCTTGAAATCTGTTTTTATGAATTCTACGTTACCACTATGGGTATGATCTATTTCATCAAATTGAGAGGCGTAGATGCAGTCTTCCACATTAGATGATACGTAAATGAGCTGTCCTTTGAAATATATTCAGTTTTATTTCTGATTTTGTTTGAATGACGGACTTGCACATTCTTCCAAGTGTTGTGCCTCTATTTTCAACATTGAGACCTGATACCGAGTAAAGTATGAAATTCAAAATTGATAATGCTATAATTAATTTCCCTTCCATTCTTATGGTGTAGCAATTCTAATGAAAATATTTCTGGAAATTTTTAATACACAAACAAGTTGTCAAACATTTTGGGCAATTCCCAGTGAAAATATGCCCCATTTGAGGTTAAAAAGTATACTCTTTAACTAAAACATGGTATCGACCTCAGTCTGGTCCATAATTTCACTGGAAACTTTTGTCCTTATATTGATGCTTCAAGTCTAAAGATCATGTATATCTCATGCAGAAAGAATGCAGCTTCTTAATCACTAGCTCAAATCTTATTGTTCTCTCACCTCCTCTAGTTTTAGGATTATGTTTACCATGCTTAATACATGACGCTGAAAGATGAATCTGAACATATGCATTCCAGGTTGGTGCAATCATCCTTTATACTTACGTATTTAATATGTTGGCACCTCCACCAGAAGGTACCTTTGACATTGAGGATGGTCATATTCCCATCAAAGACCCTTCTAAAGATGCTGCATCTGAACAAGTCCCATTACTTGCTGACGATGAGGAGCAAACACATTTAAATTCATCAACAAAAGGAAAGGTGAGACACACTTATACATGTACATGTAACAGTTTTGTTCTTTATAGTCTATTGTAGTATGTTTTTGATTACTCCCATTTTGGAAAGGGGATATTTCTGTTAGTATTCAAGTGTATGTTATGTAGAAGATCTTTGTTTCACGTCAGCATATCTAGTATCACTTTCCATGTATATGGATGTGATAACTACTCTATTGGTGCAAGCTTTTATTCATATGGCACAAATGAGGTTTATAGGTTTAAAATATGTTTTGTTAGAGAGATCAATATTTTTGGTTTCTCCTTGATCAGAAGTTGCAACAATCTTGTAATCCTATCAAAAAAGAGAAGGTCTCGATCTTATGTTATTGCTTATTCTTCTTCTTGCTTCTTATTTCCTGTGCTTCAGATTAAAAGATTCCTAATTTTTCTCTATGAGAAATTGAAGCTCAAGCAAATCCTTCAACCCCCTATCATAGCTTCGGTGAGTTTCACAGTTTTCTTCAATCTTCTTTATTCTTTTATCTAGTTGTAGCCTCTTTTAGAGTGTACATTGCCATCTTAGCCCTGATGAACTCTTAAGGGGTGCTGTGAAAGGTTAATAGGATACTGAGCTGATGATACTAAGTGGGAGACATCTTTCTGCAATTGCTACCATGCATATAAGAGTCTCAGTGACACTTAATTTATTACACTTTGACTGCAAGGTTGAATCATATATTCAGCTACTGGCTTAATTGTGAATAAAAACTTAGCTGGATCCTGATTGGGTTTAATTTTCTTATACTTTAACTCAGGCCTCGAATAGCCAAAAAGGTCCAGTTTTTGTTAATTTGATGAGAAGTTTTACCAATCTTTATCTGACTTAGAACAGAAGTTAAAGTGCTTAGATTGAAGATAACTTTGGCTGATTCGTGCATTTTTTTAAAAGAATATTAATTAGCTTCATCTTCCAGATAGTTGGGACTCAATGACAGAGTAGTGCAGGTACCTCATTAGGCATGTTTATTTTCGGTGCATTTCTTCCAGGGAAATCATGCCAATGTTTGCTGTAGGTCTTCAGATGTGTTTAAAGCAATAACTAGGATGAATTAGTACAAATTCATTTGTTAATTGTTGTGCACCTTTCCTAATGTGTTTGAGAAAACAATAGAGATGGATTAACAACAATACTTATGTTGATTGCTGTGCACATGATTTGTACAGATCCTAGCAATGGTCCTTGGTGCAATACCGTTTTTTAAGCGATTGATCTTTACATCTGATGCTCCACTTTTCTTTTTCACTGACAGCTGCATAATTCTTGGGTATGCTCAACTCAACCTTTTATGAAAGTTATAAGTATTGATTTATTGTTTGTCCTTGATAATATGGATTGATAGTTGTTATTCTTGGATTATAATAGAGCATACTAAATTATTTTCTGTGGTTGTTAGCCTGGAACTGTTTATGACGTGGCGTTCAAAGATAATTAATGAAGATCATTCTTCGTATTATGCAAAATTAAGTTCCCTTACATGGAATTAATCTAATTGAGTATGAGACAAAATGATGAATAGCGCAGGCTTCACTTGTTTTTAGCAATGCTGGTAGCCAAGTTTTGCATGGGTGAGTATCCTGGTTGTCAACTATGCACATGAGAGTCATTTGACAAACTGTTGCAACAAGTAGGGCTCTTGCATGAAGGAGAAAGATTGCTGGATTTGGAAGGTCTTTACTAGTTTAAGTTAACAACTTCTGTAGCATTAGATGTGAGACCTTGCAAATTCCAAGTCTTGGTTTCCATAAGTCCAAATTCCCTGTTAAACTGATGTACTATTGACATTGTTTGTGGTCAAATCTAACTTACAAGTGCTCATATATACTGGTCCAGGATTTTAGTTCACTAAATAAACAGCTATTGCAACCTGTTATTCTGCCTTGGTGTGTGTCAGGAGTTCAGTTTGGTAGATACATTTTTTGTCACACCATAATAGTGCGTATTGTGTGGATGATTTTAAGTCAGTTCTAGCATTTGGATAATTAGTTAATGATGCATTTGGTTATCAGGGAGGCCATGATTCCATGCATCTTGTTGGCGTTGGGAGGCAACCTTGTTGATGGTATGTTTGCTGCTTCTTGTTAACTTGAGGCTACAATCTCATTCACGATTCTCAACATGTTACTGGATCTTATTGAATTTCACTTGAAGGCCCAGGAAGTTCTAGACTTGGCATACGGACAACTGCTGCTATCATTTTTGGTCGATTAGTTTTGGTGCCTACTGCTGGACTTGGTATTGTAATGTTAGCTGATAAGCTTGGCTTCCTCCCAGCTAATAATAAGATGTTTCGGTTTGTCCTACTACTTCAGCACACAATGCCTACATCTGTCCTTGCGGGTAACATACTTCCCCATGTTATAGGCACATTCTCAATGCATTTCAAATGGCATAACAAACATAAGAAGCAATTAGATATTTTGTTCATGACAAATGCTTATCAGTTGGGATGACTTCAATCCTGGGTTTGGAAACTTGAGGGAAGATTTCAAAGCAGTCAGTTTTGTAGTATACATAATCTGAGGGATTCAAATCATTGAATTGTATTATTAGACTTGAGTGAACATTTAAAACCCCCGATATCTGTACAAATCTCAGAAGCAATACGAAATGAGCAATGTAGGTCTAGCATGTTCATTTTCATTGATGAACCATAAATTCTACTCTTCATGTATTCTAAACCTATAACCTTTATGCTACATACAAGGATCATCAATTAAAGCAATACTTTTTAAAACTTAGGTGCTGTTGCTAATCTCCGAGGATGTGGAAGAGAGGCTGCTGCTGTCCTGTTCTGGGTTCATATTTTTGCGATCCTCTCAATGGCCGGATGGATCGTGCTCTATCTGAACATACTATTCTAGAAGCTCTGCAAGCCACTGGTGATATGAACTGTCCTATGCATTGCAATTTAATTTCCCTGTTGATCCTTGTCAGTAGCTAAATACATTAGTATTAGTGGAGGCTTGTCATTGTTCCTCATAAGAGAGATGCTATGAACTGCAATGTTGAAAAATTAAGGTACTCAAGCTAGTGCTTAGAGCTCCGGAATATGCTTCAAAATTTTTCGTAATGATATCGACCATGTTTCTCGACACTTCTTCTCGAGAAAGAAGAAGTTATTCCTTTTCAAATCAATGTTCGTCCAAGGTTACAGATCACTTTCTGTTGTACCCCGATAAGTGATGAAGAGCATCCCTTCAGTTTGCAGTGCACAGAACAGAACAGATCAAGG
The DNA here is from genome assembly GCA_027568895.1 of Erythroxylum shatona. Classification (NCBI taxonomy): domain Eukaryota; kingdom Viridiplantae; phylum Streptophyta; class Magnoliopsida; order Malpighiales; family Erythroxylaceae; genus Erythroxylum; species Erythroxylum shatona. Next base: position 1,526,666 of record JAOSBK010000005.1, on the reverse strand, counting down.
TAGCTTCTTTGGTCTCATATAAAATGTTATTTCTCTGCTAAGTAAGATCTTCCTGAGATCATCTAAACTCTGCAATTTAGATGTTTCCATTTGTGGACTTTCTGTATATTAGTTACTTAATTGGTTTAACGGTATTAACGGTAATACTTGTGCACGAGTAAGCACTTCCAACTTCCTACGCATACCGCCATGTTTGAACGACATCTTTAGCACGGGAGGAAGAAGTGGAAGAACGCATTTAACCTATTCCTGGCACCTTCCAATGTTAATATGCATGTTATTCGACTTCAACATCACGATGATTGTTACGATTATTACGTGAACTCAACTATTTATTTTACCCGACAAGGGTTCGGGTATGTTAACTACTCATTCCTATTCAAAATAAGTGTCATTTTAGAGTAATTTTAATTATTCAAAATAAGTATCGTTCACGATTTCTTATGCATGTTTATAAGTTTATTTCCAAAATTACCCTTTAATTTCTTTCACATCTTAATTATACAGATTATATTTTCAAGGTAATTCAGCATACAATTAATAAGGATATATTAAATATTTCACTAACTTTCTTAATAAATATGTATTTCTCTAAAACGACATTTATTTTAGATAGGAGGGAGTAAAAAGTTATCGACAGTTGGTTTATGCCAAAAGGATTAGTTGCTGAAGAAGTAAAAAGACACGATGTGAGTGATGAAAGATTTATCCATTGTTAGTCCATCGGCAGCATGCACAAGCAACACGGTTTGAGGTCAAATTAGATGAGTGATCTAAGCCCTCCATATCTAACATCAGTGAGTAGAAACGGGATCCTGTGGTCAACATGTCTTGATGCTCGTGCAATAGGTGTCACCCTATGGTTGCTTCTTGCTGTATTGAAGAATGGAAAAAGACGGTTTCTTGGACAACAAAAAGACGAAAAGTTCGTTATTTCAACAGACAGACGATCGTGGCTGGACTGGCTGTGATATTGTCGGAGGGGCCAGTGCTGGCGGTGGTTAAAGGTGGCGTTATTGACGGTTGCTGTGATCTTTGAAGAGAGAGACGAATAGAAGAAAGAGATGGCGTATAGGAGAAAAGGTGGGATGATGATGAGGGCGTCCACTTTCAAAGAAGAGATTCATTACAAAACCGAGGATGAGACGAATCCTATTAACACTAACGTTCGCAATAAAAGCTTAACATCGTCGCATACATTTACACCATCATCCTCATCTTCTCTAGCTGCTCAGGCCATCAGAGCCTCTGCCATCCACCGTGATTCTTCTCTTTCCAGTTCCCCCGCCGGAGATTCCTCTGCTCGCAGATCTAAGGTTTTTTTTTCCCTAATAAATCCCCTACTTTTGATTATTACCACTTGCATTCCTCTCTTCCATTGCTGCTTTGAGTTGCATTTCTCAAAACAAAACAAAAAAGAAAAGAAAAGATCAAAACTTTGCACTTGGGCATCTCCCAAACCTTTAAAGATCTCGTCCCACGTGTATCCTTTGTTTTTTTTTTTCGTTTCTGATTCGATGATCATGGTAGTTTATCATTTTCAAGTATCTATCTAACTTTTGTCATTCTCTGTTTATTTTTTAGTTATCTGATATGGAGTAAGACAAGAATTTAATGTTAGAAGAATACCTTACTAGTTTAATACTACCCCTTTCATTGGTTTTTTTCACTGGTATATTGTTTCTCTTTGTTACTGAACTTCCACTGAGATACTCGGGAGGGACAAAGTTGTGTTATTACTTTTACGCCATTTTGATTCTGAGCAGTGTGCTTTGCTTTTACTTGTTAGTTTTTGAAGCCTTAACTTCTCCTCTTGTTCCCTTCTCCGGATGCATTGCCTGAACATGTAGGTGTTTGATGCATATGAAGATGAATCAAGAAATGATTCTAAAGGATTTTGGGGAGTACTTGCTCGGAAGGCCAAAGCAATTCTTGAAGATGACAACATATCTTTACAATTTGAAACTCCTGCAAGATCAAGGTTTCACATGTCCAACACCTCTGCAGACAGCGAGGTAATTATTACCTTTGAAAAACTGACCGGTAAAAGGTAAAATGCAAAATAAAAACGATATCAATGAAATAAAACTGGGACCAGAGTGAAACTGGATTGTTGAATCTTATTTTGTTCTCTAATCCGTATTCCCTGTTACACATCCAGCAACTACATCCAATTCCTGATGGATTCACAAAAATGGAAAGTCCAACCTTTCGGAAAGGCTTGGATAAAATATCATCATCACTAAATCAGATTGGTGATAGCTTTGAGAAGGCTTTTGAGGTGAGAAATTTAAGATTATTTCTCCCCGAGGAACACAATCAGACTCCTCATGTTGTTTTACTTTGTCAATTTCTATCCTACAGTATGCATTTATAGTTAGCTCACCAGGTTAAGTGTGACTGTTATAAATTTATGTCGTTTTCTGTGTTAATTGTGTTCTTCCCTCTTTCAGCTGCCATTCTACATTTGTTAATTCATTGTAGTGATTTTATTCCTACATTGTTGTGGGAATTTAGTTGCATAGAGATAGCTGAACTGAATTAACAAAACTGAATGAAAGTAACAATGGTCAAAGTATGCTTCTTCCTTTATTTATTTGATAGGAAAAACCTTTTCAATTGTGAATATATGTTTATCTGGACAACTCCGTTGTTACACGAAAAATCGAAATGACAGAATGGTTTGAAGGCTAAACAAACGAAGTGAAACTATGGGCAAACAAGCGTGTTTGCAGATGCATCTTTGGTGTTTTTGCATATTATGCCATTTTATCTACCTTTAATTGTGGAAGTAAAATCTTATTGCTCTAAAATGACTCGTTCTTGCAGGAAGGCCGCAATCTTGTTGAAAGTAAGACCTCGGACATCATTCAAGAAACTCGCAAGTTACAAATTAGGCGAAAAGAAAGTGTTCCTGTTGGACAGAATGAAGGTCTTCGTCAGCCTATACGGCAACATTATCATCAAATGAACCACGAAACTCAATTGAAGGCATCTCGCGACGTAAGGTGGCAACTATGTAATCGTGGGTCATGGGTTTTTGTGACAAAATATGTGATTGTTTCTATTGAAATAAATAATAATAATGGAACCAAGGCATTTTAAATGTCTTGGTAAATTCACTGCATAAGAGAGTTTACATGCAAGCATTAGAATGGAAAAAGGTTTGAGTATTGTAGATAAAAGGATGTAATAATATTACCGTGTGAAGAGAGAGGGGCTTTGTGGAGCAGACAGCGTAGTATGATTGTCTTTCATGTCTATACTATTTCAGTAACTTGGTTTTTGATAGCCTAAGAACAGTTATAATGAATCAGGGAACGCGGGTAAGAATGTATTACTTCCAGGAGGATGACTTAGCAGGATTAGACAATATTTTGTTGCATCGGTATTGTATTATGTAAGTACTGATGAAATGCATGATCAGCCTATGTTTTTGGTAACAGGTTGCAATGGCAACTGCTGCTAAAGCAAAACTTCTTCTTCGTGAACTGAAAACAGTTAAAGCAGATCTGGCCTTTGCAAAGCAGAGATGTTCGCAGTTAGAAGAAGAGAATAAAGTCCTGCGGGAGAGTCGTGAGAAGGGGGACAATCCGGCTGATGATGATCTGGTACTGGAACTTTATAATGTTCATGTCCTGACCTGCATGTGTTAGGTATCATGTCATCTTTTAGAGTAACTACATTTAGCTTTGTAAACTTTGAAACTCAGATTCGGCTGCAACTGGAGACACTCTTGGCAGAGAAGGCTCGGTTGGCCCATGAAAGTTCAATGTACGCACGGGAGAATAGGTTTCTAAGAGAGATTGTGGAGTACCATCAACTGACAATGCAGGACGTAGTTTATTTGGATGAAGGCAGTGAGGAAGTTACAGAAGTTTATCCCATAACCAGAATGCTTAGTATTTCTCCACCATCACCAATGTCTCCAACCTCACCTTCAGAGCTTACTGCATCTTTGAGCTCAAGGGTAATGGCAGACCAAACATTTCCTCCTCCTTATCCACCAGAAGAATTGCCCATTGATTCAACAAGTGATGCACGGCTTAGTACAGACACCCCAGAAGCCAAAGAACAAGACACAAAGCTTATTCATGTGGTCAAGAAAAAAGATGAAACAGCAAGTACCTAAGGATTGAATTGACTACTCTCATCCCATGCTTCTTTAGACTCAAAACAGTTGTTGATTCTTGCATTCTTTTGTTATTTGTTATATGATGATATGATGATAAGTGTTGAGCAGGGAACTTTGGTGTCTTTTCGTTAAGCATTTATCACAGTTTTGCGGATGTAATTATGCATGCAGGCTCGTATTTTTGAATAAATAAATCCTTAATTTTCCTTTCTCAGCAGTTGCAGAATTGTTTGTTGCCCATTTGCAATAGGTAACACACATTATGTCAACTTCAACAACAATCAAAAGAGTAAAAGCCCATTTGAATTTTCCCCATCTTTTCTATAGTAAATCTGAGATTCTTATTTACTATTCTCAAAAAGCTGCCATTGGCTTCTTGAGTATTAAAAACTCGACAGAATGGCATTTCTTAACTATAATCTTAAATTTAGTTATTTTTAATAAACCAGCCCATTAGTCAAAGCCAGACTTATATTGACTCGAGACCTATTTATTGTAAACAAAACATCATTTTAGTTAAAAGAGCTAAGTCTCAAATAAACCTAAGCCTTAACAACTCAATTTAAAAAAATAAGTTGTTCTATATTTTAATTTTTTAAAAATTGGTGAAAATTAACCTACAGGTCAGCCCATTCCCATTGCCATCCCTAAAGAAGATGCTCCTCAAACAAGGAACCAAGTCCAAGACACAATGCTCGAATCCAAGTTCTTCCAATACACTCTGCCATTATGGGTAAAATCATAAGATAAGAGCAAAATTTTGTACATTGTAAAGTAGAACTTTCATTTATGGGTAATGAACAGTGGCATACATGTTGATCTTAAATGAACTGTGTGTCTTGAATTTCATAAGTTAAAATTTGAACCTCTTTGACATTACAACTGAACGGACAGCCATTTGAGCATCTACTCGCTTCATCCGGTTTCCCAAATTATACCTCCTGAACCAGGCAGGGCAAATAACTGTGAAATTACCCTACTTAAGGAGAAGATGATCGAAGGACAAGGCACTTCTGGATACACGTTTGGAAACTTTAAGGCGGGAAACCTCCCCGGCTTTTACAATCACTTCAGAATATCTGAAAGAACAAACTTGTCGAACCATCACCGAATGACCTTAGGTCTGCAGGTTTGACCAAAGCCCTGCACAAGGGGCATGTCCTTTCCCTCTCAAACCTGCAAGTAGACAAAACCATAAGGACATAAGTACGAATAGATAACAGATGCATAGAGCAAAAGCAAGAACTGGAAAGTAACAAAGTATGCACTGCATATAACTAACCATTCAGATACACAATCTTCACAGAAGATGTGTTTACAACGAAGTAAAATGGGAACATGCATCTTCTCCTGACATATAGCACAAAGATCCCCTGCTGCATTGACCTGCATTAAATCAAGTTCATTTAACATTCTGGGGCAGATTTGCTTGCTTTTGAAGAAGTAACAGAAAGAGAGAGCTAAAACCAAATTCTAAGTCATAGCAAAACGCACGCATGATGACATCATTGTAACCCTAAGCTAATCCATACTTAGTGCCTGAAATTCAGAAGTCCACTATGAACATAGGGCCAATAAATCACTGCACTAGCATCACTATCCCATAATCTCCTGTTGTAAAACAAAAACAAGCAAAACATCTCCAAGTTTTTCATTAAATGGAGGTTGAGTATCCATTCACTTGCCATGATTTTGAATAAAGATGTCTGTCATGAATGAATCTAGAGCCAAGGAAGACGAAGAATCTAAGGCTTCAGGGTAGATAGCCATTTTCTCAATTAAGAGCTCCCACCACCTTATGGAGTTTTACGGTGATGGGGTCAAGCTCTTGAGATGAAAAAGAATTTTGCTTCCTCCTAGAAAACAACCTTAATTCATTTAGATATCTAGAATGTGATTATGGTTGGAGGATTCGTCAAACATTTTGGACATGCAAACAAGTTCAGGCCCCGAATATTATTCTCCGAGATTTTTTTTCCCCTTCAAAGGAGGAAGTTTTATGTAATAATAACTAACAGCAGTTTTTGATAAATCTGGAATTACATTGAGAAAAGGAAAAGATCACAATTGGCAACATTTTCATAAATATGCCCATTGGTATCCTAAAAACGAAATAGTAGAAGTCCTTTGTGTAAGCTGAGAACTAGGGAGAATGCTGATCAAGAATACCTGCTCTGATGTTGCATAAGCCCCATAATGAACTTCTTTTCGGGATAAGGCCCTCAAAGCGGTAAAAAATGATTGGACCTGCAATTTTTTAAATAAAATAAGGGAATCAAGAAAATGAAAAAGATAACACAAGCTAAGGGGAAACATGTGTCAGAAGAATTAGCTAATATACTCAGATTGCCAAAATCCTATCAGTGAAATATACAAAGATGAAAAGCATTGTACCTTTTCGACCACAGATGTAAGCTTGAAAGTTAAGTATAACCCTGTCATTAAGGACGAAAAGAGGCTTCCATATTCTTTGTTAAGAAAGAACCGGTACCAAACCGGCGTAGGCAACAATGCACGATACAGCAGCATCAGATACTCAACCAATGTTAGCATTTGACCCTGAAGAATAATAGCTAATGACATTAGAAAGAAAAGGCTGAAAATGAATATATGGTTCACAAACTAAATTTCCAAGTTTTAATGGCATGGTTGGAAGCTGATTAAGGTGACATGGAAAAAGAGATGATCTTATCAGAACTATTTCAATCCAGCTGCTTCAACAAGTAATAGATAAAAATAAGACAATGGATGATTGGAACATCTTGTCTCACCTGTTTCCGATAATTTCTGCCCCTACTATTCTTGTAATACATTAAAAGAGAACATTTGAGCACCATTGCTGCTTGCCGTACCAAAGTATCTGAAGAGTAGTGATGAACCATTAAGAAGAAAAAAAAGAGTAGTGATGAACCATTAAGAAGAAGAAAAAAAGAGTTGTGATAAAGGCATTAAGAAAAAAAAGGTTAGATAGAGTTCCAAATACTTTTTCCATCCAAATGGAAAATATCACTAGGAACTCGGAATCTAGGAAAAGATAATTAAAAGAGAAAACATCAGGAAAAGAAAATTTCAAGGATTGGACTTTGCATGTGTCTGTGCCTCTTTTCAGAGCTCAAAATAATCAAACGAAGCCTAGACATGCAAGGCAATTTTCACTTCAATGATCACTACCCACTGAAAAGATAAAATATATTATCAAGGAATCTCCTCTTTAACAGAATCATATTCAATTGCATGATTTGCAGAACAACCTCTTTTCTTGCCAGCCATCTGCGTACATTATATCCTAAGAGATAAAATCATGAGATATGAGCATACCATTCACCATAATGATGAAAATAGCGTGCCAAAAAGGTGGAATGGACTTCGGAGGAAGCATGATTAATGGGTACAAAAGGTCATCGTTCTGATACCACCAGTAAACACCAACCACATGAAACATAAATGCAACAGAGATGCCAACCAGCACAGAAATTTTCCTCTCTCCCTGCAGAAACCATTATTTGACAATCTAAATTCAGCTACTTTTCCCACAAAGAGATTTTAAAAAACACTATGCAGCACATATTTTAAATAGTTTATATTATGAGTTACAAAAATATATGTACCTTAAGAGCAGTTTGCTTTCGCAGGATATCATTTGATTTAAACATGACAACAGCAATCCAAATTGTAACAAAGAAACCTGCACTTACAGAAAGATAATGTCACAAATTTTAAAGTAGACAAATTAAAAAGAGGCAAGAGGATGCTCAAATTGGTAATTTCAATATCATAAAGGAAATATTACCATTACTTGCAACCCTTTGAAAAAATAAAATTCATAGAGCTCTTAGTGTATTAAAGATCACATCTAGAATAAACAAGGAAGATTGAGATTCCTTTCACATAAATCAAGCTATAGGAAGGGAGGAACTTAGTAATAACAACCTGTAATAAATTCCTAATATTGGTATTAAAATACTAGAAACCTGATAGGAACCAGAAAAGAAGGAAAATAGAAGTAACTGAATAATAGAATTTTATTGATAAATTTGAGAGCAAGAATCTTAAACTCCCAAGTCAGTCCGTATGGAGAGGACTAAACTCCAAAACAAAGATATTAATTTCCCCCACTCATCATTTGCTCTAACTATCAGATATTTATAATGCTAGACTCCTAACAACTCATAATCTACTCCTAAGGATAACTCATAATCTATTCCTAAGGATACGCAACAATAAAAGATAAAGTCAATCGGTAAAAGAACAGAATAGCTAAAATAATGGGATGTGACTACTGCAGGGGTGGAGGTGTCGTATCAGTGCATCCCTCCTGGAAATTCGCCTTGTCCTCAAGGCGGGAGGAAGGAAATCTCGGCATATTCCCCTATTCCGTTGGTTTGCTTCGATTTCATCCAAAGCCTCTGCTGGTGCGCCGTCGCCATCGTCATCGACCCTCTCCAGGAGAGTGAGGGTCGCGGCCTTGCAACAATGGCCGAGAGAGAACTTCTCGTTGCAATGGAAACACAGCCCCTTCGAAATATGCAGTTGTCTCACCTGGTCCCAAGTGCGCAGCGTCGGTAGTCGAGAAGAAGCAGAAGCAGATGTGGAATCTTGTGCTGTTGGGTTGCTGGTGAATGGACCTGCACGTGACAAATTGGACATTTGGGCCTGTGAGGTATTGGGCCTATTAGAGTCAACCCATTGATTTGCTTTTAGCCCACTTTTAAGATTAGTCTTTTGTTCAAACTCTAGTGCCAAACTCATAGCCCGATAGACAGATCTGGGCTTGTGGATTCTCACATCAGATTTCAAATCATCTCGCAGCCCATTAAGGAAAATTCCCAAAAGATAGTGTTCGGGCCAATTTTTGACTCGAGACGAATGTTTACCATATTCCTGACGATATTCTTGTACTGTACCTGTTTGACGAATGGCGCAAAGACATTCATCGGGATTCTGGAATTTAGCAGGACCATATTGTTCTTGAAGCGTGTTCACTAACTCCCCCAATACAAAATGGTTCTCTCCGAATTGATCCAAGCGAACAAATCAAGTGCATCACCTTCCAAATACATAGCTGCTACGTCAACTTTCGATTCTTCGGGTGTTTGATAATACCTGAAGTATTTCTCAGCCTTCAAAATCCAACCACGTGGATCACCTCCTTTGAATTTTGGGAATTCTATCTTAGTATAAGGTGGACGCGTGGTGTTTCTATGACTCCAGTATTGTTCTCCTTTGTCCTGTGTCTCATCGATCCAATGAGATCTTCCCCTTGTTCACCGATCATTACTACTCTCAGGTTTCTTCCCCTTGACAGCTTGAGCTTTCAACGCAGCTACGTCAACAACTATGATGTCAAATGTCTCAAGACGAAAGGCTATGGCAGCTAATCGTTGGGATATTGGTTCCGGTATATTCTCGTGAGATTGTGGTGGTGGGTCATTGGTGGCTGAACGCGTGATAGCCATGGCTCTAATACCAAATTGATAGGAACCAGAAAAGAAGGAAAATAGAAATAACTGAATAATATAATTTTATTGATAAATTTGAGAACAAGAATCTTAAACTCCCAAGTCAGTCCGTATGGAGAGGACTAAACTCCAAAACAAAGATATTAATTTCTCCCACACCTCACTTGCTCTAACTATCAGATATTTGTAATGCTAGACTCCTAACAACTCATATTCTACTCCTAAGGATAACTCATAATCTATTCCTAAGGATACGCAACAATAAAAGATAAATTCAATCGGTAAAATAACAAAATAGCTAAAATAATGGGATGTGACTACTGCAGGGGTGGAGGTGTCGTATCAACACCACACTAGACTAGATATACATCCTATGCTAAGAGATGGAATTTCAAGAAGGGACAGAAAGCAAGGAGGGAAGCTGGAAATTATTGATATTCTGTAATTTCTAACTCCTTTCTCACCAAATACTAATTCTTTCGCTAAGCATTTCAACAAGTAAATTCAAGTGAAATATAACTTAAATAATCTGAAAAGATTAAAAGGATAGGCTGTCGTAGACTCTTAGTTTGACAAATTCACCCCCAACAAACAATCTCTCTACTGCTTGGCAAAATAAAAAGAAAATGAATCCCTCTCACTTAACTCTACTTCAACAATCTGATATTGTTCCAACTTTATCTCCATGGATTTGTACCTAAATCAACTCCCTAACTAAACAACTCATACCAATCAAACTCGTAAAGTGACAATGGTGAATTGGATTTGATTGATACTAGGGATTAAAATCGCAACGAATGCACGTTCTGACAAAGTGACTGCATATGAAAGCATAAGAGGAAAACAGGGTAAGTGAAAGTGAAACAAGGTAAGTACTCCTTAGGATCTTAACACTGAACATAGAAGTACGAGATATCAAGTCATTAAAAGAGTTGGTCACATATCTTCTTATCCATCTGTAGATTCAAATATTAATTGGTATGATAAGTATAACTTACGAGTCTCTAACCATAATTAGAGAGAATAAAAGACAATAAAACTGGGAAAAAGGAATACTATCAGCTAGCAACATGAAGCAAAACATCCATTTTGATAACAATTCTGCCTATGTTTCACATTGCAACATAAAAAGGTCCTTTGGAGTCACAGCCCACAACAGTGAAGAAGAAAATGAAACAGATTAATCTTTTCAGTAGCGTGCAACAAAACAAAGCAGAACCATATTCATCCACATCAAGACCACATTCATGTAGAATAAATCTACGCATAGAGAAAACAAACAGTACCTTGCAAATGTTGGCGAATGAAGACAACTAAAAGAAGCAAGGAAAATGGGAGAACTTGCTCAATCCATCGGGCGGCCTGTTGAATGTCATATCTCTGGTAAGAAGAATCTCTCGCGTTAGAGCCAGTTCCATCATCATTAGAGCTTGAAGGCTGCTGAGAAATGGCAGTATCATCAGAGCTGCTGTTGCTGCTGCGGACACTTGTAGGATCATCTCGGATATCTGATGGCAAAGGCGGTTGGGAAGCTGTGACCTCCATCTGAGAACCAACAACCATACCACCAGCAGAGGGATCTCGATCGTGATCATGTTCCCCAGCGCCAATAATCCTGATGGCAACCTCTCCATTGGTGGTAGTGGCGGCAGCGGAGGGAGAATCATCATTCCGAAGAATGTTGCGAAGAACAGGAGGGACAGCGCCACCGCCACCGCCACCGCTACCACCGGCGTTGATTATAGAATCCATTTCTTGATGAGGTGCCCTATTGTTACTATTACTGGGCCTTAAGAGACCCGAATACTCTAACAACGCCGAAATGGGTGCCTGTATTATGTTGGAAGGTGACAGTAATCCGTATCTCCGTGAATTTCCACCATTCGAAGACCCTCTGTAAGGATCCGAATTACTCCCAGATGAATCCATCATCTGCGTAGATGCCCTAACCCTAAATCATGATCATCAACATCGTATAAAATTGGTCAAAAACAAAATCCCTAAACCAAGCAAAACATAGATAGAGAAGTACAGTCAAAATAAAAAAATAAAAGAAAAAGAAGAAGGAAACAAAAACAACCTTCGGAAGCGAACCTCCGTTGAGGACCAATAAGAGAATATAGCAAATCCAAAACCAAACCCGAACCCAAACCCTAAACCCCCCAAAAGGAACGAATCTTGAAGGAGGAACAGGACCCCAACTAATATGATATGATAATATAAGCAGACAAGATTCAACGATGCCTTAGATCATGCGTATATATATACGTATACATATACATATATACACATACATAGTATAAATATACGATTACGGAAGATGATACAAGTGTATGTATGTATGTATGTAGAGGAAAAAGATCGGAATCTTTGAGAAATCTTGCGTTCCCTTCCTCTACCTAAAGAAGAGAAGAGAAGAAAAGGTTGTGGAAGGAAAAGGATTGGGTTCGTTTCGTCTCTAAAAGGTAAAGAGTGTTGGACTCAAGCACCCCTCTCAGTCCCAGCTGAGCTGCCTCTAAATCTATAAATCTTCCACCTTTAATGTAAAATGTAAACAAAACACACGAACTGGGAAAAAGTAATGGGTGGCGTTGGCGGGGGAGGAGGAGCAGGAGGAGACAGAGAAGCTTCCTTTCCCAACCACTAGACTCAGACTAAAGAAAAGGTGGTCTTAAGGTCATCCGCTTAGCCTATGGGCTTGGTCCAAAGAAATTTAAAAAAAAAAGTAAGAGCCCATCAGGTCCGCTCAAGTTGACTGGATCACGGGTTTAGATAACTTGACCCTATAAAAAGCTACGAAACGACGTCGTTTTGTCAAAAACAGCTTCATTTTTTAATTTTTTAAAACTATTAAAGCCTGGTCGGCTTGACTCAACACGCTATTGGCCTTTCGAATCAGGGGTTGGACCACAGGTTGGTCAGTTTGTGGTTGGGCTAAACCATTAGCCTGACAGCCTCGCTCATTGTCATCTTTAAATAATACTCCCTCCTATCCAAAATGAAAGTCATTTTAGAGGGATCCATACTTATTAAGAAAATTAATAAAATGTTTGATATACTCTTATTAATGGTGCTACTCATGTGAGAGAAGTTGTATTAATTAAAATGTGAGAGAAATTAAAGAGTAATTTTTGAAGTAAAATTATAAACATGCATGAAAAATCATGAACGACTCTTATTTTGAATAATTAAAATCCCTTTAAAACTACATTTATTTTGGATAGAAGGGAGTAATAGATTTAATTAGATTAAAAATTTTAAATGAATTCTAATTTAATTAAATTTTAGAATGAAAAAATATTCAAAACTTTTTCAAATTCTTTGATTCCTTTAAAAATCAATTGATTCTTCATGTTCTTCTCCTTTTTTTTAAATGAAGAGTCGAGATATTAAAAAATATTTAGAAATATAATTAAAAATTTTCGAACATTGGAGTGGATGTAATCAGGAGACACAACACAACAATGAGCAGCTTAGGATTAGATTTGGTAATGGGTAGGTTGGGTTAGAGCCCACCCATATCCAATATCTAAAATTTTGTGTTTGGGTTTAGGATTTAGGGTTTAACCTTAACGTCGTTCGGTTCAAGCTCATATTCAATCGAATTTATAAAATTTAAAGTTTGATAAAGCCTAAACTAAATTTGATTAAATATATTTTTTAATTATAAAAATTTCAAACATTGCTCAATTTTTTAATTATAACCTGAATTTTTAAAAATGAAAAAAAATGATCAAACTTTCAATTCTTTTAACTATAACCCGAACTTCAAAAAGTAGCAATAAAATACTCAAACTTTCAAAACTTTTCAATTCTAATCCGACATTAGTGTCTACATTAAGTTATTAATGAAACGACTTAGTTGTTAAAAATGGAATCTCTAAATCAATTTACACAACTTCAGTCATTTGTTATCTGTTTGTTCTCTCGACATCCTCAGTTTTTTGTTTTTTGTTTATTCTTTTGACGCCACAAACTACTCTCGTTGTACCAATAAACTCTTTGTTTTCAATTCGTTCTCTTGATGCCCTCAATGTAAGAGTATCGGGGATGCATAATCTAGAAATCGAAGGGTGAAGGCATCGAGAGAACAAACTAAAAACTGAAATTAAAGCTTGAGATCGTTAGGATTGTGTAATATGATTTAAGTCATTTTAATTATGTTATTAAATGATATTTCTAAAATACGTAAGAAAGTCACGTCAGCAAATTTAATTCAAACACAAAATAATTTTAAAAATTTGAAAATTTCAGTATTTTATTATCACTCTTAAAGTTTAAACTACAATTGAAAAAAATTGAGCATTGTCACTTTTTAAAGTTCGGACTATAATTAAAAAATTGAACAAAATTTAAGATTTTTAATTGACCATTTAAAAAATAAAAAAGACGTCATTTTACATTAAAATTTACATGAACAATTTAAACTTGAGTCAAATTTTAAAATTAAAAATTAAAAATCTCAAATTTCAGCCATTAACTCTAATATGAAATAATTACTTTGAATCAAGGCCCAATATATTTTATGATAAATTAAAAATATATGAAAGAATAAAGGATTAACAATGAAGGAGTCTGTCAAAGGACCCCTTAATAAGCTAATCCACTAAATTAATACTATCAACTGCCACATACAAAGCAAGCAACAAAATGTCTTAAAACTAAACAACAACGCAAAGGAACCTCGAGTATATCGTTGTCCAATTAGGGTATAATCAATTTCCTCTTTCTCAACACTTTCAGAATTTTGTCGATTAGGATGAGTAAGAGCTGGCAAAGATGTCGACATGATTGTCCCTCTCTTATTATCTTTTTTTATCCACGCTCAATGGATCTTATCTCAGGAAGTCTTGTCATTAGAAGCTCTTCGCTTCTTAGCTTTTTAGGGCAAACTAACCTTATTCCCGACTCTTCAGACATGGCTGACCAAAGGAGTGAGCGATGCGCTCTAAGGGAATCTCTCTCAGGTAAGTATCGCCATTTGTTTTGCTTTTTTTGCTATTTTGATCTCTTTGTAACTCAGCATCTAAAAGACGGATAACTATGACGAGAACTAACCAAGGAATACTACTCTGCTTTCAACAGGTGAGTTATGAACTCCTCTTCCTTAGTTTTGTTTATAGAGGCATGATTTGTCATTTGTTTTATTGAATGAATGATTTCTTGAATGCTAGAACAGTAGATAGAAAGAACTTTGGTTATACATTATTGAGTTATTAGGAGTGGGGACTAGATTCTCCATGTCAGAGCTATTCCTCTGCTATAGTGGGAGTTCAACTAATTTGTAATCAGTTATTCTCTTATGCTAGCTACGATGAGCTCAATAATAGACAGTATGGAAGTAGACTTTTGTTCAAATCTTCTGTAGTTTCTCTCTTTCCAAATTTCTTGAGTGCATGTAGTAACTGAGATTAGAATCACTGCTCTGTCAAATTTTGACACAAGTAGATGGGTTAACTCCAGTAGTATGTCATAGAGTTTGTCCGAAAGTGGATCATCAGTACTTATTCTTAAGATTTTTATCCAAATTTCTTTAATCACACAAAAAAAAAAAGATGGTCTCTGGTCTCTTCCTTTAGATTACACATAATGCACATCTTTGAGAAGGGCAATAATTGTAGCCTATCTATTATGCTGAGTCTATTCAATCATTGTTAGCTAGAGCAGAAAACTAATTTTAGGTCTAAGAACCTTATTCCAAACCATAAAGTACCATTCCACTATATTGAATATTCCCTCCCTCAATTTCTTAGCTCCCTTTAGTGTTATTTTTAAAACTAGAATCCCTTTTCATAAATAAGTATCCTTTTCTCCGAGGCTTCTGAACAGTGGAATGGACAAAAGTCTAGTTTCATCGATTGATGGTGACCAACTTCCATTTATAATAATTTCTTTGAGCTTAGAATTCATAGGAAACCTTACCAATAGGGTTCTTGCCACATGATTTTGAAATAATGCACCTTACCCAGTCTAATTATCATACCATAGGGAAAAATCTTTCCCCAGTCCCTATCAGTGTAACGGATACCGTTCCGTTCCGGCCGAAAACCGGTACCGGAACGGGCTTATAAATACCGGGTATTGATTCCG
>JAOSBK010000005.1:1500481-1510882 GCA_027568895.1 Erythroxylum shatona | reverse complement strand
GTCCACCATAACCAAACAGCTCACCGTCTCCAGTTTCTGTTCCGTTCCGTCCTGTTCTGTTCCGTCTCCAGCCTTCAGAGACAGCAACCATACGGACAATTAGTTTCCCTTCAATCTTTGTTGAAAGACTAAAAACTAAAGGAGAATCAGAATTATCTCTCACAACTTGATTCCGTGTCGTTCTAACTCTTATAATAGAGACTCCTTCTGTTGGATCTGTTTTCTTAAGGAAAAACTCTAAAATTAAAGGTGGGGTATGTTTTTCAGAGAAGCAAGAGAGGAAGGATGGGCTGAAGAGGATTTAGCAAGAGAGTAGGGATCACATGATGGTTTGCTGTGTTGTAGACCGACAGAGCAAGTTTTAACGGTAATGAAACTAATTAATCCATACTGCTTAGTTCTTGCCATTTGGATACACTAAGACGCTTTCCTTTCTTACATAGCTTACTCTCATGTCACGTGTGGACCATTACACTATCAATCATTTATAAATTTCACATTGGAACAGTGCCAGATTTGGGTGAGCTGGGCAAATTTGACCATTCTCTCTCTTTCTTTATCACATTTTACTCCGATCAATCATACCATACTAAACGAGTGAAGCTCATTACTGTTACACAAAATCCGAAAGACATAGAATGAAACCGACAATTTGTATTAGACTATCAGTGTCGTGTTCCGCACAAGTCCTTCTCTTCGGTACAATATTACCCCCAACTCCAACCAAAAATCATCAAGCATAAATTAATAATTATTTATATAATTAAAAAAGACAAATCAGTGAGTGGACATATTGTCCTTCTCTTGTCCCTAATTATTGTTTCTTAGATATCTAATTAATAATTGAGATCTCTAATTTTTCTTTTTACAAAAGATCAAAACTAAAATACAAATGGGAAGCTAACGCAATGATATGTGGTACATGGTTCCGTGTTGATCTCGATGGATGAGCTCCATGATCGATATCGGTGGCTCCTGTAGGTTGTGTACCCTTGGGTCTGTAAGGACAACAAGAACCGTTAGGAAGTTTGCACATTAGTTTCCTTCTCGAAGCATGTGCTAAATTATAATCTTTTAATCTTGTTAGAGCAACGCCCGGGTGCCTGTTAGCAAAACAAAATTTACATAATTCACAGTACTAGAAGTGGAGAGAATATTAATTACATCAAAAGAATCCACTTTGAGAATGACACGGCGGTACGCTAGTGATCAAGTCAATTGGAGCCCCAAATGGATACCTCAGAGCTCTGCCCTAAGTGGAAATACCCTACTGATGTGCCGCAGAAACTTCCTACACCACTGGCCGCTTCAGTTTCGAAGTAAGCCTCTGGCTGAAGCAGAGGAGGAGCCTTGTGGAGCTAATCTATCAGTGTTGAGTTTGACCCAATCTGACGACGGTTTGGATCACCCCACTAAATTAATAATTTAAATTTAGTTTAATCAATTTAAATTATAATATAATTAGATTAAAAATTTAATAATTATTAAAAAATAATTAAATTCGTGTGTTTAATATTAATACTGTGTTATCTAAAATTCAGCGCAAATGGTTGCCGCCTTGCATGTTTCTAACTACCCGATTTTCATTTATAAAAATAAATAATACTTTTCATTTTTTTAATTTTAAGTTAAAAAGAAGAAGGGAGTGAGTGATAGCTGTGAACTAGGTGGGGGGCTTAGCTGGGGTTGGGATCGGAGAAGAAGAAGAACAAGTAGAGCAGTGTGGTGGTGGTGGCTAGGTCCGTCGTGTGATTCAGTTCAGTTCAGCTCGGAGGTCCTTCTTCTCTTCTAACCTAAATTATCATTATGCATTCTCTTTCGCTTTCCTGATTCCTCAACTTTCACTTTCAACCGTACCTGTCTCTACTTCCTATTGTCAGTTCGCCACTGTTTTTACTCTTCTTTTTTCTTGCCCTTTCTTCTAGCTGGGTTTGGAAATTGGAAATTCGATCGCTTTCCCACAAATTTCACGTTTCCATCCTCAAAATGTGATCTTTTTTTTCACTTTCTACTTCTTACATGCTCTTGTCGGTGTGGTTTGGGTGCGTAATAGGTGCGACATTGCAACTCCCGTTCCGTTCTTCAAAAACCCCCAAATCTTATCGACATTCTTGTGTTGTGTTGAGTTGGGTTTTCTCCTTGCATTGGTATAAGAGAGATAGATATTTGGTTGGTGGTGGGTTGGGTGGGTTTTGGAGGGTTTTCTTTTCCATCTTTGCCTCAATCTGCGTTCCAAATTCAGGTACTTAAATCAATTATCCGTCTGCATTGCCTCTTCCACCTTTCTTTCATAAATTTAATCTGCTGTTTTCTTAAATTATATGATTTGATCTTTTGTTTCATATAAATCTTCATTTTTTGGGTTGTTTGTTCCAGTTTAATTAGCTTGGGGATTTCTGGTAAGTTTACACGAGTTAGAGCTTCTTTTACAAGAAATTCCAAAAAGACAAAACAAGAAAAGAGAGAGATAAAGAAAGGGAAAGGGGTGGATTTCAACGGTTGGGGGACCTTCAAAGCAGCCTGCTTTATCCTCTCTAGTCTCTACTCAAGGACCGAATCTGTTTTCCCCTTTTCCTACAGTTACCCGTTGTTCCAGCTCAATTCGTGTCTGTTACAACATATAGGGTGCTACCAGTACCATGTCTGAAACCCACTCCGTATCCCTAGTACTACATTCGGATCTCAGCTACTCTTCAGACAAAACGCTTCCTTTTTAAGCTTGTTGGTGTTTCTGCTGTTGGGTGGGGTTTTCTACAAGGAGAATCCACTGGCATTGTTTGTCCTGAGCTCAACAAGCACTTTTGATGGGCCCCTTTGTAATGCTTCTTCTTCTTCCTCTTATTCTCACATGGTTCCCGTGTCTCTTTGCTCAATCAGCTAATGACCTTGATGCTCTTCTCCAAGACTATGCTTACAGAGCTCTTGTTCGTCCCAAGACTGGCATTCCTTACGATGCACATGTTCCTTCCAATTTGAGTGGTATTCAAATTACGGCACTGAGGCTAAGAAATGGAAGCTTGAGAAAAAGAGGTGTTCGTATGTACAAAGAGTTTCAGATCCCTCCTGGAGTTGTTGTTCACCCCTATGTAAAGAGGCTAGTTTTGGTCTATCAGAATTTGGGAAATTGGTCTGTCACATATTACCGCCTGCCCAATCATACTTACCTGGCTCCTGTGCTTGGCCTTCTTGCTTACAGTGCTTCAAACTTAACCGCTACTCATTTACCGGAATTGAACATTACAGCATCTAGAGGTCCCATAAACATCAGATTTTCAGATGTGAAATCAGCTCCAGTCGGGTCTGTTCCCAAGTGTGTGATGTTTGATTTACAAGGTTTAGTGAGTTTCAGTAATGCCACAGGCAATGTGTGTTCAACTTTTCGACAAGGACATTTCTCTATAGCTGTGGAGTCTGTTTCAGTTCCACCCGCCCCTTCACCACTACCACCTACTCCACCATCTGCTCCAGGGAAAAAGAAGAACAAGTCCAAGGTGTGGATTATTGTCGGGTCTGTGTTGGGTGGATTGCTGTTGCTGGTGCTTTTGTCATTCTTAGTGATTTTAGCACAGAAGTTAAAGCAGAGGAAAAAAATGCAACAGATGGAGAGGGCTGCAGACGTAGGAGAAGCACTCCATATGGCATCAGTTGGGGAAACAAAAGCACCAGCAGCTACAGTAACACGGACTCAACCGACGATTGAAACCGAATATGTGCCTTAATCTTAACGACTTGTACAAGCTAGCACTCCCTGCCATCCCAGAGTCATTCTTATTATTCAAGTTCAATTTGTGTATTCAGAATTCTTCTAATCACACCTGTTTTTTGGTGGTGGGTCTCTGTCAATTTGTCTTGTTTGGTCTTGGTAGGCTCGCTTGGATGTAGTGTGGGTAACATAGGATTCTTGTGTAAATCTGTTATGGCTCACAGATCTTCCACGCATTATGATTCATTGAAGTCTGCATTTAGCAAGTGAATTCTACATATGGCGAATTTAGTTTACGCAATGGCAAGGAATAAAACGCTTTGTGCTGCCTTCCCTCTCTTCATTGTTTTTTGTGGTTCTTTGAGATGCAAGCTCTTGATGAATTTGGGCAGTCTCTATTTATTTGCGCGAACAAGGATGAGATTAGTCGAATGAAGGTTCTAGCCAGCAACAACCTCATTTCTTCCCTTTCATCAATTTCATTCTGCTAGTTGGCCTTTGGTCTTGATCTCAGGATCTTCATTTCTTGACAGCCTGACAAAGCAACCAAAAGAAAGAAGAATAAATGTAAGAGACTTGCTTTGGTTTTTAGGATGATTTCTTGAGAATTGAAAGTTTTGCTTTTTATCTTTATTGAAAACTCTGTAGGAATCTGTTTGCAAATCTAAAGAGTTAAGACTCTCTTCCCTGTCTTTCCAATTGTTATTGAAAACTTTTGTTGTGTGAATCTATGCAACTGCAAGTTTAATTGGATACCAGCACCAGCCATGGTTGAAGTACTTCTGTGATTGTTTTCCAAAACAGAAGATGGAACCGAGGAGGTGTAGGACAAGTTGGATGAGAAATGTATGTTTACGTAATGAAAGGCTTGAAATCCCCAAACCTACTGCTTCTGGTGCATGAAAATGACAGGTGAGACTGCAACTGCATTTAATTTTGCACAGCTATATGGGAATGTCTGAATATGCACTCACATGTTAGGAAGAGCTTTGTTACAATATATATTTTTTACTATGAGCCGTCCGAACTTTGTCATATCTTGGTTTTGTTTCTGTTTGTAATGCTCTACTTTGTCTTTAGCCCAACGAAGAATGTCTTCACTTTCACCATTATTATGTAACCTAAGCATAATGAAAAAAGAATGTCTTTTCTTGTGATCACAATTATCATCATCACATTCTGTCCAAAGTTTCACAATGAAGCGGGGTCTGAAGAGGTCTGATAGTACACATCCCCTTGTGATTACAAAATAAAGAATATTGTAAGAGTGTATAGTATGGTAACCTATTCTTTGTTCTCTATAATTCAACCATATGATTGGGAAAGATAAAAAACTAGGCTTGCCCAACAAACTATATCATACAAACTGTTTTCATTCCTTTTCTTCAATTATATTCCAAACCCGAACATGGTCAAGTCAGGACCTGTCAGTGTTGCTTGGATTCAGACTCAAGCCTTGAGGACGAGCTCAACCAATCCATTATCAGATCATCTATACCATGCATGAAGATTTTATTTTTAGAGGATCTTCCAATTTTTATTTCTTAAATCATCCAATACACAAATAGTAATTTTGGCTTTCAATGTTGCTTACACAGTTGAGTCGGGTTCACCTGTATTATTTAGTTCCATTGTTGTCATTGTCCTCCACAGGTAGTAATTAGGAAGAATGAGGGACGTCAGATAGATTCCCATGTCATTATCAATATGGTAATTAGGAAGAATGAGGGAAAGTCTGGGAGATTCCTATGTCATTATCAAATAACAAACTTTCTACCAGAATTTTTATCCTTTTCGACCAAGTAAGAGTTTTGTTCCTTTATTTCCACTTACAATCTTTCAACAAATTAAACCAATCCTAATCCGACTTAAAGTCAACTGACCAAATTCAATTTGATTGAACTCGGCCTATTGAATTTGGATCTTGACCAGACCAACCCAAAACCTAATCCGACTTAAAGTCAACTGACCAAATTTAATTTGATTGAACTTGGCCTGTTGAATTTGGACTTTGACCAAACCAACCCAAAATCAACGAGTTAAGGTAGGTTAGACCAAACTCGGGTTTGATTTTTTTTTTTTTACAGATACTGTAACATTCATAATTGTTACTCTCAAAAAACTAACTCTTAAATGATTAAAACTCTAAGCAAGCAATGTGATGGAGGGCCATCAAGACTAGCAATTCAAGAACTACAAGCCTTGGGATTAATTGGAGAAAATGGTCCAGAAATTCCGGAAGCTTCAATTGATTTGGATGATCAGGTTTATAAAGAGATAATTGGGATAAACCTGTTCCTAAAATATCAGACCTTATCGAAACCTTTTGGGGACTTTAAGGTCCTAATTTATGAAGTCCAAGATGCAATTCCTGAAGCTTAACTTGCAGCTTAGGTGTGATAGAAAGTTCGGCCATAAGTGAAGCCTCAACTTGGTTCGGTTTTAATTTCTATTTTAACAATAATCCACATTAATGTTTTAGCCCAATTTAAGACTATATTTGATTCATTTTAACTTATTTTATTTACCTTTTCGTTTCAGGTTGAGACATTCAATATGTGTTTATTTTCTTATTTTAATTGTCTTAATATCATCATTTTAGGGAGTTGAGAAGCCTAGTTATGTGACTGTCCAAACTTTCCTATTTTAGTTTGTTTCTTTCCTACTTTGAATGATCCAGAAAAAGTTTATGGAAATTTGTGAAATTTGTCTCTCAAAATTGGCAGATCATATGTCAAAAAGGCTTATTGTTTCTCCGAAAATAATCTGAGCTTATATGTTTGCCAAAAACACTCAAAATTTTGATTACAAGATTCTGTCAGACCAGTTGTTCAAGAAATTTTATAACTTTGTGTAATTGTGCGAACGAGGTGATTCCAAAGTTGTTCTATCGTTCACACCCTGAACTAAAAATCTCCGGAAGGAAGTTTTACCCAATTTGAATCCTATCCTGATCAAAAACACCCATTTTCTCAACCATTCTCATTATATCGCCCAGTCCAAGTTTTAGTCACGAAATCCTATTTATCTTTTTACCTGTTCTCCAAACCGAAAAACTTTAAAAACAATTTTGTTCTACACATCCAGACCTACAATTCATCTGTTAACCATTTTACCCAGTTCGCATTCCAGCCTGACCAAAAACGCCAGTTCCTCTCAACCATTGCCACTCAACCGCCCAGCCAGACACGTCTTCAAAAAACCCAGCCTAACTAGCACGTCCCTTATCCGATTTAACCAATTCTTAAGCCTAAATTGTAGTTCACAAAAAGTTCTACAAGATCCCCGTATTTTCCATAATCCAATTCCCAGCCAATAGCCCAGAAATCGCCTTCAAAAACCTAGTTCTAGTTTTACCCGATAAATTAACCAAACACCGTCAAATTGCACCAAAACCAATTCCGATCACCGTCAGGCCTATTCTCCATCACATTGCAGCTTTAGGGTTCAGTAAGCACGGGTACTACTATCCATCATTGGCAAGAATGGAACTAAAAGGATGCAGAGTGCCAGCAATGGCCTTAGGCCAGAGACTCAACCACTAAAAGCTTTGCTTACCCTCCTCAGATTAGAATAACTAAAAATGTGCTTCACAAATAGTAGCACAATTCCGTGGCCACCAATAAGCTGAAATAGTGCAATTGCCTTGTCCAAAACAAAAGCTTGTCATAAAATCACACACAATTTTCTGGTTCAAGCACTTGCAAATCACCGTCTCTTGTTGAGAGATTGAAGGGCTACAAACTCAAAGATCTGAAGATGGAAACAATATCTCAAAATCTATGATTGTTATACATCTCCCATTGTTTTGTTATAAAGATCCCATCGCCTAAGTCTCATATACTAAGCATTGTGTAGAAAAAAACATAATAGCAGTGTAAACCCGGACTAATACAGGAATACGCGTTTCATTAGTAGTCGACTAAGAACCTAAGTATTGATGCTGTCTGAATGAATAGGCATCAGCAATAAAAAGTTCAGGCAGAGCAAATGCGAGATAGATCATCAAATCCAGTAGAATCCTAGCACACAATCTTGTGAATAGCAGACAACTTCAATTAATAAGGACCCAGCAATGTAGGATTTAAGAGTAAAGGTTTATAAAATTCACAAGCAAAAGGAAAAGTAAAGTGAAGCAGATGAATGCTGTCTTCTGTAGCTTGCCAAGAACATCAGATGAGCAATTTATTTTGTCTTCAGGAAAAGTTTCCTGCATGAAGGTAATACGGATCCCATAGTTAAGCACTGAGAAAATACCCATCATCATTATAACAAAGAAGGAAAATAGAAACAGGAGGAAGGTCCAGTCAGCATGATTGACATTGGAGGTAGAAGCACAATATCAGTAATCAGATGGATTGACATTGGAGGTAGAAGCACGATATCAGTAATCAGCTGGATCCAATAACCTAAAGGCAATTTCATTTTTGTCTAACAACTTGAATAAGATCCAATCACAAAACTGGTTCTTGGTAAGCTGAACCACTCAAAATTTTCTCACGCCATATGCTCTCTACTTGATAAGCTGACCATTGATGGGGTATCTTTATGATGGAGAATGCTCGAATTGTTTTGAGATACTAAAAAAAATGAACCTACGAGAGAAATCCAATCCAAAGATGGAAAGATATTATTTTTTTAAAGAAAGCGATTGAGAAAAATGGGAAACCCTAACCACCAAAAATTAAAGCAAAATCGGTAGAAGAAAAACGAAAAAGAGCAGCAGAACAAAAACACAGAACGGGAATCGGAAGGAAATTTACCAGACGGAGAGGAGGGGAAGTGGGTCAATTGGAGGAGAGATTTTCCATGAGCTTCTTGTCTCTTCTCTCCAAAGCAACGTCCCACATATCATGACCAACGTGCTTAGGCTATCAAAAATCAAAACCAAAAAGAAACGATCTTTAGCTTATAAGCATGTCAGAAACAGACAAGAAAGAAAGAACATCCGATCATGATTGAAGCAGAAGTGAAGTGAGAGAAAGAGATATGAACCCGGCCATGAGCACTCTTGTGGATGTAGTACTGAGCGTTACCCATCACACACAGCATTCCTGCTATTATTCCCAGTGGTAGAGCTGCTTCCAACCATATCCACGACATCTCCTGCTTCTTCTTCTTCTTCTTCTCCTTCTGGTTTCTTCTATGGAGTTCGATTGAATTTTATTCTTTCATCTCCAATTTACTCTGTTCCGCATCCTCTTTTTCTCAGGCCCAATCATGTCCAATATCCAATATTCCCGGCCCACTATCCTTTTTTTTTTTAACCAAGCAGTTCATTCTTACGTTAATAGCATCACAAGTGAACTCCCGAATGCATGCAGATTAATCGGTAAGAAGTTCTTTATGACTTAATTGAGGTTGTGAGTTTGAACCACCCTTATGTATGCAGTTATTTAAAATTTTGAGCTAGAATTTTATCTCCTATAAGAGATCTATCCAATTCGAGCAGGGATTAGTCAGAATATAAAGGTGTCTTCTCATAATTGAAACCCTCATACGACATCTCGTAAGTAATAAAAAAAAAAAAAAACGTCGCAGGTTGAATGCTCCTAGCCCTCGGTATGACCATCAGAAATCTCACAGGTTGAATGCTCCAAAAAATGGATAGTCTTCTGTTCAGCTGAAGATCATCCTACATACCCTGAACTCGAAGATCTGCTTCCAATCTCCAATTCAGTTGGTAGTTGTTGCATTAGTTCGTTATTAACATTGACTTACTGATGCATATTCACTCAGACAGCAAGTAATGAATTAAACCAGGAGAGTAAGAGAAACACCGAATGTACAGCATGCATGGATTTTAATTATTTTATATATTATAAGCCAAATAATATAATTATATATATTTAAAAATAAATTAATTAAATTTAAATTATCAAGTTTAAAATTAAATTAAAATAGAAAAAAAGAGTCTAGCTAAAAGGAAGACGAAATCTTCTGTTCCATTGTTTTACATAAATGGATGATTAAGATGAAACAGGACAGAGTTAGAACCGAAGATATCTTAAGTAAATAGATGATTGAGATAAGATGAGACAAAAAGAAATGAGACAGAGAACCCCAAAGCGCAGGTGAGTTAGTAAAGGGCTCTCCTAGCTTAAGTGAGGTCGCTAGTTTGAACTCCCCTCATATATGTAACTGTTTAAAATTTGACACCAGAGCTTTGCCTCTTAGAAGAGACCTACTTGATTTAAGTAAAGATTAATCTAGACGTGGATAGCTTAAAGATGCCTTCTTATAATTAGATCCTTTTCGAACATCTAGTAGATAAAAAAAAAAAAAGAGACCGAAAATCTGAGGGCCTAGAAGAGGTTGCAAGTATGTATGCAAGAGTAATAACATGTAAGTGCATGCTTAACACGTGCTTGCAGTCCACACTTGGCACTGCTCTTCCTTCCTTATTCCGTAATTTGCAATAATAATAATAAATATACCCTTCTAATTTCATTATTACTAATTAAAATTTAGCAGATTAGCTTAGAAATGAGATTTGTCTTCCTCCTTTGCCCTTCTTCTTCTTCTACTATTACTACAACTAAAGCCCTCGCCCTTCCTCTTCCGTTTCTTTTCTTTTCTTTTCAAACAAAATTCAACCTTTTTCTTTTTGCAGAGATAGGTATGTCAGGTTTGTATAATCCCAATTTCTCACCTGCAAGAGCCGCTTCACCCCAAATTAGAACCAACCCAGATGTTGA
>JAOSBK010000005.1:1477045-1494821 GCA_027568895.1 Erythroxylum shatona | reverse complement strand
AAAGCTTAAACTGTAAAAGCAACAAAATTTTTAAGAATTTTTGGTAAAAGTAAACACCTTCTGCAGGATGCATTTCTAGTGCAACAGCAACAAATACGAAACAACAAAATGATATCATAAAAATGGAGCCCATGGTTTTGTGGGAGAACGTCTCCATCCCGTGCTGAGTGGAAATAGCTACCATAAATCAGTATCTAACTTGTCAATAGTCATATCAGATTCCCACGAATTCCAACTTGAATTGACCAACAAGATATCATTGATCTCCTGAAGCTCGTTTCTTTCCAGTTGCTGTGTAGCAGAAGGAAACTGGAAAATAAGAGGAAAAACCGAGAGAAATGAGTGAGAAACGAAAGGTCGTTTCTTAATCAAAAGTTCAAAACTATTCCAAGAAAAAGAGTTGAAGCAAGTTTTTCTAATTTAATTCCGGAAGAAATGCAGAGTCAATTCAATAATCCCACCATCCATTCAATCTTATTCAGATTCCAAGTAGTTGAAACAACCAAAGAAAACTCCAATCTTTTTCTAAGAACAAGAGCGAAACAGATACAAACAAGAGCACAAAACAAAACTTACTTGAGGCAATTTAAGTGTCAATCTTCTCTAGCAGAGATGTTGGTTCTGATATCAAAAGGTGTAAGCTTGAACCATGAAGCTGAAGACCAAAGAGGGATTCACGGGACTTGATGAGAATGATATTCTTTTTCGTCTAAACTAAATTTGTATGAATAAAGACCAAAAAGCTTCTTTTGCATTATCTGAGTATTTTAACTAAACGTAACAATTGGTTTCAATGAAAAATCTGAGAGAACTTGGAGGCCAGGCATGTGCTGTTTTGTCGATTGTTACAGGCACCTAGCTAGCGACTCTCCGTGTGGAAATGAGATAAAAGCTTGCTTTGATTATGACGGCCGTAGACTTGTATACACCTTCCTTCAAATGTCATCGTCTTTTTTTTTTTTATTTCGTTAGGTATTTTGGCTGCCTACAACCCTACACTTCAAGAGTACAGAGGATGTAAATTTGAAACCCCAAGATTCCTCAGGTTTTTACGTAGCTTGTACACTTCTACACACAAGGAGTCTTCACATACTAGATTGTTCAGCTGATGATTGATTACTGGCTCCCCCTGCTCAGCATCAGGTTTCTATCAATCCCCAAGTTTTCTAGCAGCTTCAACTTCTACACTATCACTGAAAGCTAGGTGTCCTTAATTTGATTAAGGAGCTTTACCCAAGAGGAAAGTATTAAGTAAAGAATCTGAGCCAATTGATCCAGCCCTCGTTGTCGTATCATCGTCATTTGATTATAGGACAAGTCCAACTATTCTGTTCACAGGATGATGATAAGAATATAATATAAGTAGTTGTAAAAAATGGTTGCCAAAAGGCAAATCAGAACAGGAAAATTTCTAAGGCTACTTCTTAGGTAGATTGGTAGGTTTCCCACTTCAGGTAATTACGTAAGATCAGAAAAAAAAAAAAAAGAGCTAAAACTTTGGGGGAAAAAAACAGAAGAAAAGCCATAGAGAGATGCTACAGTTTCACAGTCTGGCATTGTAGTTGGTGGATTGGAGCCGATTTTTTGGGAGGACTGCAGTTGGTCTAACACGTGCCCTTTATAGTCAACTCTGCCATCTCCAATTTTCTTTACTCCAAAGTTTTGTATTCCGACTTTCAATCATCAATGTATCTGACCACAGAACAGCTAATGCTCATGGCTGAACATAACATTCATACCCTCTGCTCAATCCAGGTTGTACGTGGAAATTCCTGACGATTTAAGGTTGGTTGGTCTGTCAACTGTCAACAATTTCAAGTAAATATTACCTGCTACTGTCAAAACGGTCGGACCACTGGAAAAACAGGAGTAACTGTGGAGAGGATACAGCAAAAATGAATTTCTTTTTTAATCCTTTATAATGTAATATTATCTGGAACTGTAAGATCGACTAATTGATAATAATTTTAAAATGGTAGAAGATGCCAAGTTGCGAGCTTTCAAGTAGTTGATCTTTTCTCTGCTTATTGATGGCTCTGATGGAACATCTCTCTGCAATCAGTAACGTATTCAACATCAAATTTTAAAAAATTCCAACTGCAATTAATTTAAAAAATGATGCGCTGTCAAGGTCAAGCAATCCAGAAAGTAGAAAAGTTTTAAATGTTCATAACGACGTTTATTCTTTCTTTAATTGTTTGTATGTAAAAAAGATATCCTTATCCACATAAAGATGTCAACTTGCGTGAGCATCAGTCTGCTTGATGTCAGAGGTGAATCATTTGAACTGAATTACAGAGTAAGAGCTAAAATCAGAATGGTTGGCGTACAGAAGTTACAATCTCCGCAGGAAAATACCAACATAAATGGCTTGCTTGAGAGAGGAAGTACTTCATATACAACAGAAGCTAGCTGCTAACTAGATAAGAACTAAGGCAGTTTTGGTAAACAGGGTTTCATTTGTTTCATCCCCTAAAAGCATAGAACTGGTGTTTGGTCAGTTTAAGGACGTTCACGCTCATTTGCTTGTCACCTGGAAATTGAAGAATTAGTTTCCTGAAACTTTAGACAGCAGAAAAAATTGCAAGTGTAGTAGAGATCGATATGAAACCATTTCCATCGAGGACCACAAGCGCCTAGCTAGCAGTAAAACAAGTTTATAAGAAATACATTAATGATCAGTGTACCCCCACAAGCAAATTCCTCCACAGTTCCTATATCCCATTTGGATTTGAAGGATGAAACTTTGGTTCAAGTAATACTGATCCTACTCAAGACATGTATGGGTACCAAAACATGGCTATAATGCTCTCTGGTTCAGGTTAGAAACCTAAATTCCGTTAGAACTCCTTCACTGCAAAGAAAAAAAGTCATAGACCAGGTTAATGTAAAACTCCAAAACCATCAACTTCATAGACTCAGATCCGCTACAAGTCATACTAGTGTTGTTTACATATCATTCATACCTGACTACCTGCAAAGTGTTACATTGCCAATATCCCTTCGTCTTGCCGAGTTAATCTTTTTAATTAGAATCTTGTTGAATCCTTGGACCTATATTAAATCCAATCATGAGATGTTCTGCAAACTCTCATATATGATGCATGAGTGGTGCTTTCAACACTGGAGCTCATTATATAAAATCCAAGACCACTCTATGTCCCTACATAGTTCATTACACCAGGTTCCAAAAGATGGCCTCAATGCACAATATGAGTTGTATTTTAGTGCCACTACATGCCAAGCTCAAATGGGTAAATATCACTTACTGTTCAACTATTAGCTATCGCCTCCCAGGTCCAATCCAGTCGAAAAGCACCACTTTATTTGGCAGACACAGAACTGCAGAGACTAGCAACGGATTAGGTTCGTTCTTACCATAATCTGGCAATAATCTATGGTTTTCATGCACATTGTAATATGTTCAACTAACAGAATCAGGTGAAAGATAAAACACCAAGTACACTCTTATTACCAGCGTCCAGAATCAATATTACCTAAAGACAATAAGTGTATGGGAAGTTTCTGGAATGAAGAGTTGACACTTAGGACCACGTTCTGTAATAAATTCTTATATTGTTCTGCATGGTTTCGTCTGCAAATTATGGAGCCTGACAATTCACGGTGGCTGGTCTTATGTCATCGTCTTTGAACTTTTCTAAAAGACTTTTATTGGCAATTTAAACTGAGATATACTTGTAGGAGGCGGATGTTCATGCATAACTTTTTGCCTATTTTGTTAATTTGGTCTTCTAATTTGTTGCTTAATTAGCTCTATATACGAAGGATTGAAGAGATATGGTCATATGTACGCAAAAGGATTCCAAAACAGGCATACAAAAGTCTTTTAAATCAAGAAAAATCTTCCTAATTAGACTAGAGCAAGGATATTACGAATTTTTCAGTATAAAAAGGGGCTGCCACATATAAGAGGACACACTCAACACAACCTACACTCAAGAGAAAAGGCCGGGAAGAGGGGATTATCCTAATGTCGGGTTTTTCGTTATATTATTTCCATCATGTCTTTTTTGAATTTATTAACAGTTGTGTTTTTGTTTACAAACATGTTAGCTTAATATCTTTTTAGTGCCAAAGGGAGGCTGAACCGAACCTTATTTTACCATGATTTGATTGTTTAATTGTTACCTTTTGATACATGAATTTATGCTTTATTCTGTTTTTAATCCTTCTTTGATTTTTATGCAAGTTATTCATTAAAGCAACCTGAAACATGGACCTTTAATTGATATATGTATGGAATTCTTAGATGAATTGATTATTAGATCTTGATAAAGCACAACTAGGATTAATAAGACAACCTGAAATATTGAGCTCTTACTTCTTAGATAGTTTTGGTAGTAATATTACATGAGTTTCATTAATTTTTAATACATCTAGATAATTTTTGATTAATTACATGACCTGAAAAACTAGGTGTTTGATGTTAGAAATTCGTCTAAATAGTTAGCTAGAACCTGAAATATGACTGACTTTATTAGAGAAAATTATATAAATTCATGTAAAGAAAGTATGTTTAGAGCTTTTCATGGTAGAGGGGGTAAAGGGAAGTTAAACTTTGGTGCATTTTTAGTGAATTAATTAGTTCTTTAAGCATTTTTGGATAGTTATTAATTGTTAGTTAATAACTTCATGGCAGCTTGAATAGTAGTTAAAGGTGTGATTTTGAGTATTAGCGATCAATCTTCATGGGAACGATATCTATACTACTATACTATAATTCTAGTGCACTTACTAGGTGAAAGTTTAACTCGTATCACACATCCTCAACTCCATTTGGTTCACCCTTTTCTAAAAGCACAAACTCTTCAAGCAGGGCTCTTCCTCTTCCTGGGCAGTGAAAGAAGTTTCATCAATCACTTGAGTTGAATTGTCCCTTAAAAGCCTGCAATACCAACAGAAGTGTAGAAACACCTCTCAATAAAAGTTTTAAGTCGTATATCAGATAAGCTTTGCTAGTAATGCAATTTCCAGAATCTATGGCCAGCAATCACAACAACAACACAAAATGGCAATATCTGATCATAAAGGTCAGCAATATCTGATCATAAGGGTATGAAATGCCTACCAAGCAAACAATATAAATTTTACTAATCAGAAAGTTAAATGGCATATTAGACAAAATAGTCCAGACTGCAGTTAATTCCAAATGATCAATTTCCAGTAACTTCGAAATGGTTTAGGGGTTAACCTATGATTGTTTTAATAACCTAATATCTTGCAACAAACTTCCAATTGGGCAGTAGCTATGAGTACTATAAAAACCTGTTGAAACACAGTATCTTTTATACTACTACGTTACTAGATGCCTGAATCATATTACCCAAATCTTATATTTTCCCAAAAGCAGCCTCAGAGGAAATCTCAAGTTTTCTGGTTACTGAAAAAAGAAGGAAAAAAAAATCACATACTTTGACATTTTGCAG
The DNA here is from genome assembly GCA_027568895.1 of Erythroxylum shatona. NCBI lineage: Eukaryota > Viridiplantae > Streptophyta > Magnoliopsida > Malpighiales > Erythroxylaceae > Erythroxylum > Erythroxylum shatona. The sequence continues at coordinate 1,489,374 of JAOSBK010000005.1, read as the reverse complement.
AAGCTCTTCTTGATACAAATTCAACAGTAGCCATAGTCCAACACGAAGCTTCCTTACGTAGAGTAGTGAGTGGCCTAGTGTAACCAAGCCTACAAACATAGAGAAACAAAGCAGGAGATTAAACGAAAACAGAAGGAGACTCAGAAATACCTCTTGAAATAACTGAGAGGGCTGATTGTAAGATGATCCACAATGGCTCTCAAATGGGAAAACTGCGAATCTGTAAATGAAAGTAAACAACTTACTTCAGAAAATGAATAGGAAAGATACAAAGGATTCACTTTGTGTTTTTTTTTCCCCTACAAAATCCTGAAGAAACTTTCAACCAAAACCAAAGCTTTAAATTCCAATTTGATAAGGTTAAAAGTTGGTAAACCCCAGATGAAGATAAACAGAAAAATCACAAAGCTTTAGGTGATGACTTACAAGCTAATTGGGATGTGACAAAGCCTGCCCTGCGGTTCGGCATCTCAGTTGTCTGGAGGTGGCTTTTGGACTTGCTTTCAGGTTCTCGCGTTAGTCCACCCCCATTGAACTTGGGCTTACCTGTTTTTTTTTTACCAATTTTTTTTAATTTCGCAGCACCCCACCAAGAAGAGCTTATGAAATGTCCTGAATTCCCCACTATTATCAAGCTAACATCATAGAATGTTACGGTTGTGTAAGAAAATGTAATCCTGTACCACGAAGAGGACATAGTTAATTGACAAAGCACTCTGCAGTTGTACATCAATCCAGAACTAATGCATTTTAATATTTTAACTTCGATTTTGTCAAGTTGAAAGATAAAAAATTGCTTAGATTTCGTTCTTTTATGAAATAATGCGTGGTTGTATAATCTTTTATCCAAAGTTTTGCCTAAAGTTCCCTTCTTTTTTAATCATATCCTGGGGGATAGTTTTTACAGAATTCAAACAAAATAGCTCTTGGACATGCATTTTCTGCTCAGAATCTATACATCTGGTGAGCTGGGATACTTTGCTCAGGAAAAGTTGGTTTCAGAATGTTATAAACACCAAGTAGCTCAGCAGGGTCAGATTTCCTAATCAGGGAAGAATTCAATGCAGTAGAAGACGATCACAGGACAGCTTACTAAATCTACCAAACAGAAAAGAACTATTTAACAATCAATAAATAAAGGTGCCCTGAAGTTGTGGACCCTATGGAAAAGGTGGCATTGCCATGCCAATGTTGCATAATAGCCAGCAGCAAGGACCGAAACGATATGTTCATGAACATGACAGGAGGAGGAGGAGGAGTTATGTTCAGCTGACTTGTTTTGGGAAAACAAAATCTGAGTATTAAAAGAAGCAACAATAAGAATAATGACCATCTTATCGTTCTTCTACACCATTGAACAGCTCGATCCAAGTAAAAGAAGATGATTATTAAGAAAAAGAACAAGATGGGGCCTTGGTTATGGAGTGTGAGTATGTACTTTGATGGACTCTGCTCTGGTCTCTAATAATTGTGGCTTTATAGAGTTCCGTGCCCAACATCCGTAAAGAGTCTTCTTCTTCACATCCCACAACTTTGACCAACTCACCATACTTTTACACTCTACGACACGAGGTGAGGGATCCAAATTTCCCCCCATATTAGCGATATTGCCACGCAACTACTAACTGTAAAGCGAAGTTCTAGGCTAGCGAATCCATTATCGTAACTACGAGATCAAAGACTCGATTTTTATTTGCTTTCAGATTGACCCATTACGTGTGGAAGATGGAAATCGAGATTCTGATGGTTTCCCATCTTGGACGTCAAATGGTTTGAGAAAATATTGCATAACTGGAGGTTTCATAAGAAGAAGAAAGAAGAAGAAGGTGCTGTGTCTTGTGATGTAAAGTTCATTACTTTGATGGAAAGTTTCCGGTCTCGATCTTCAAAGTCCTTCAACAGTAAATAATTTGCTTTTCTTTTCTTTTCCTTCTGGCAGGATGGCGTGACATAGCAGAGTAACATTCTTTATCGGAAATCACAAACGCAAAAGAAACTTCAAAGTATTAAACGCGAAAGACACAAAACGAGCTTGGTTGGAATCCCTGTTTGTTTCTGCCTCACTTTAGTAAATCAATGGTCATCGTAAGGCCATTTACTTAATGTTAATTCATATGCCCTCCCATCATTATTTTGTCACACTCTTCTCTTTCTCTTTCTTTCTCAGGAAAGACAGGCTTGTGGCTGTTTTGTTTAGTGAAAGAAATAAGAAAAGGGAGAAGAGAAAATATGGTGTCTGAAAGCCTCCTTTCCTCCTCCAAGCGCTCTCCAAGTCCTAAGTTCTCCAACCCCTTCACAACTCGGTAGTCTTATCTCTTCATCTCCTCACGTAAATGCACACGTATGCTTCATGGTTTTGCTTGATTTGGGTTGCAATTAGAAAATGGAGCAGAGATCTGTATCTCCACTTGTTCCATTTTCTTTACTAGGACCAGTCTGATCAGCATCCCTGTATTGTATCTTCTGGCTCTTTCTTACACACCTAAAATCTATTCGTTTATCAAAAACTAAAGCTTCCTTTTTTGGTTTTTCTTTCACAACGCTTTCTGATAAAACAGTGCTCCAGTTCAAAACTTCCATTACGATGAGTGAATGAACAATGTAAGCCACAATGAACAGCAGATTAGTCTAAAGAGTTGAGACTTCATGAGATATAAATCTATCAAGAATCTAAATGATTTCTCAAATGGAACATATCCCTCAGAGGCCATCTTTATCAGATGATGAAACTTCAATGATGATGATGAGGTGGAGGATCATAATTTGTCATTCCCAGATTGCAATATGAAGTTTCTTTCTTTTGTGTGTCAAGGCTCATTAACCAAGAGCCAATGTCTTTTCACTTCCAATTCGTGAAATAGAATAAAATATGCATAGTTAACGTTGTGAATATCTATTTCGATCTTAATTTACATTCTCTCAGCTGATACTTCATGCGATGGATGCTTCTATAATAACCCTGGCTAGATTGTTTACTTGTAAAAAGGCCTCATTAAATCTTCCTTATTGCCTGTAGTATCTTTTCGGATGTTGCTGGGGACATTACAATAGTGGTGGATGGGGAATCTTTTCTGTTGCACAAGGTAGGGAGCTGGTTTCATCACCTTTTTACTCTTCCCTGCCTGTAATGCAATTGATACGGGCCTCGGCACATGTTCGAGCAATGTTTCAAAGCTAATCAATTCCCCTTGTTTGCTTCAGTTTCCACTTGTTTCCCGAAGTGGAAAGATACGGAAAATGGTTGCGGATGCCAAAGACTCGAATCTATCCAAAATTGAGCTGCAAAATTTACCTGGTGGTCCGCAGACGTTTGAACTTGCCATGAAATTCTGCTACGGGATGAACTTTGAGATCACAACTGCAAATGTTGCTCAACTGCGCTGTGCTGCAGAGTACTTGGAGATGCGTGAAGACTACCGGGAAGAGAACCTTATTAGCCGCACGGAGACTTATCTGAATGAGATTGTAGTTCAAAGTTTTGTGAAGTCTGTGGAAGTCCTTTCCAGTTGCGAGATGCTTACTTCGATAGCAGAGGAGGTGGGAATTCCAGACCGTTGCATTGAGGCCATTGCCATCAATGCCTGCGAAGAACAGCTGGTGTCAGGTTTGTCTCGATTAGAATGCGACGCTGACTCTACTGAACTTAAAAGTGGTGCTATTGAATGGTGGGTTGAGGATCTCTCTGTGCTAGGAATTGACTATTATCAAAGAGTTATTTGTGCCATGGGTAGGTTAGGTGTCCGATTGGATAGTATCGTTGTCTCTTTAATGCATTATGCTCAGACAGCACTCAAGGGTATTGGGAAATGTCAAATATGGAATCCAGCAAAGAACAAGTCAACTCCTACCAAGGAGGAAAACTATCAGAGCATGGTTGTGGAGACTCTCGTGAGTCTTATGCCAACAGAGAAGTCATGTACCATCCCACTGAGTTTTCTCTTTGGGATGTTAAAGATGGCAATCATATTGGAAGCTGATGTTGTGTGTAGACTTGAGATGGAAAGGAGAATTGCTTTTCGGCTAGAAATGGTTACACTTGATGATCTTCTTATTTCTTCAGTCAGGAGTGGGGATTCGATGTTTGATGTTGATACTGTCCATCGGATACTAATTAATTTCCTTCAGCGGGTTGAGGAAGAGGAGAATGAAGACTCCGGATCTGAATCTGAAGTCCTTGGTTCTCCAAGCCATGACTCTTTGTTAAAAGTAGGAAGGCTTATTGATGCATACCTTGCAGAAATTGCTCCTGATCCATATTTAAGTTTGCAGAAATTCATTGCTTTGATTGAGATACTACCAGACTATGCTCGGGTGATTGATGACGGGCTTTATAGAGCTGTTGACATATATCTGAAGGTATTGCTATCATCCTCAAATGATTCAATGCTACAAAAAATCTGACAATTTGCTTTTTATACTTGTATTGAACCTAGTCTACATGTATATTAACCTGCATTTCTCATTTTTCTTGTCTAGGCCCATCCAGTGTTGACTGAACATGAATGTAAAAAGCTTTGCAAGTTCATAGACTGCCAAAAGTTATCTCAAGAAGCATGCAATCATGCTGCTCAAAATGATAGACTGCCGGTGCAAATGACAGTGAGAGTTCTTTATTTTGAGCAGCTTCGTCTGAAGAATGCATTTTCTGGAAGTTCTGGAGATGGTTACCCGTCACAGAGGATAAGCAGTGGCGTTCCAAGTGCAGCTATGTCCCCACGCGATAATTATGCTTCTTTACGGAGGGAAAACCGGGAACTTAAACTTGAAATATCAAGGATGAGAGTGAGGTTGAGCGAGTTGGAGAAGGAACAAATATGTATGAAGCAAGGGATGAGAGATAAATCAACAAATGGGAAAACATTCTTAACCTCAATCTCCAAAGGGATCGGGAGGATTGGAATCTTTGCTGCTCCATCAGGGGCAAGACGGCAAAAATCTGGTCGAAAGTCTCGGGGATCAGAAAACAAACAGGGTAGGAGTCGAAGGTATTCTGTGTCTTAGCTTAGTTATCCACTTACAGCTGGTAGTGTACATGATTAAGGATTTTGGAGATATATTATGCATTTGAACATTATGCCATGACTCAAAGGCACTGCATTTAGAGCTATCTTTGTTCCACATTGATTCTATTAGTTTAGTTTAGCAAATCATAAATTGGAATACACGACTCTATCCTTTTCTTGATAATGGAAATGAAAACAAAGAAGTTCTGCAGTCCTATCAAGGTGGATGAAGAAGTATATCCAACATTTCAACTAAAGCCACAAAATTTTTAGTTAAAAAGCCCCTGTTTAGCATGAATGTTGCCAATGTTTGTGATACAAAGTGCCGGAGATTTGGAAAGAGAAGCTACCGATCGTCTACCATTATTCATCTGCTCAAATCATTTGAGAACATCAACATGGTAAGATGTAGAAATGAAAAAAGTCAAGCTCAATAAAGCATCCAACTTTCAATCCAAAGTACTCATCACGTTGTTGTACTACTTGCTGATCCAAGGAGGAGTTTTCGGATCTGCAGCAAGAAACAAATCTCCATGAGAACAATTTCTTTCCCTGTTTCCGGACAAAAGAGGTACAAGGAAACTTGAATGTTTTTGCCTTTAGCAGCCTAGTAAATTGTCTTGTTTTTTGTTTTGATGTTCATTCCTAGACTCTACACATCTAGATTTGCATCCCACATTGTATCAAGTAGACAGAAATGGAACAATTGAACTGGTGTTCTGTTGGTAAAGTAGCCATACCTCTGGCAGTTTCCTTCTGAAAAGGACATCCAGTCTTGCATCCAAAGTATTCTCGCAAACTATCTTCCCGTCCTGTGAAGCCAACACTACACCCCCAGAGCTTCACAACAATTACCAGAATAAGAGGTTAGAAAGTACAGATGAAGGTAAATAATGGAAGGAATTATCCAATTACCAGTAAGGAGCATGCGAATCGGAAGAAGATGGAGCTGGTGGGAGATAAACTTGTTTGTCAATGGAAAGCTTGGGAGGTTGAACTTTGAGTTTGTCAGCATACTCTTTCTTTGCTTCTTCCACAACAGACTCTACCAGGTTTCGATCCGCCTCTCTGCACCGAAGCAACACCGCAGGTTCCTTAAGCCTAAGCAAACTCTACAAATCACCGACATCATCATCAACACAGAAACTGATCAATATCTGAGATTATGAGACAGCAAACCTTATCTGTTACAATGTACCTGAACAATGAGGAGCTTGAGGAGCTTCTTGTATACGTTTTTGTCTTCACAGACTCGAAGGAGTTGAGCTGTGGCAGATTCTTTCATGGCGTTCACCACTTCGTCTTGAGCCTGAAGAACCTTTATGCGGGATTCGTTCAGTTGCATCGAGTACTCTCTGCGCATTAAATTCCCAAAATTTTTAACCAAAACCCTAACGAATTTAAAAGCTTCCGATGCTCAGCTCAGAATGACCTGAAAATTTAGAGACTCACATTTTCCTGCGAACTTCAACCTGTTTGGTCTTGCGTTCGATTTCTTGTTTGATCCTTTTCTTTTCTGCTTCAAGTATTTGCAATTTCTCTATGTTGAATTCCTGCACTTAATTTTCACTATTCTCATGTTTTTGATTCAGAAAAGCTGAAGAAACACCAAATTCATAGAAAAAACTTATAAACCATTGCAGAAAACTGTTGAAGATAATCAAAATGACCTCCTCGGCGGAGACAGAGATCTCGTTGGCTTTCTCCTCCGCCTCCTGACGGATGAATCTAACCATCTGCTGTATCTGTTTTGATACATCGCCATCATTCATCGTTTTTGTTCTTTGATTGTTCCAAATCAAATCCCTGATCTTAATGACGAGTCCCACAATTTATCAGGTTGATTAGTTGCGAAATCCAATCCGCCATTTTTGTTCGTTTAGAATTGAACGGATCAAAACCTTCTACCTTATATTTCGCTAATCTTTGTTAGATTGTAAACCTGAAACCCTAGACTAATAAATTCTTCAGTTTTATTAAGCTTTTAGATCGGAAGTGAGTATTACATGTCATGTCAGGGTACATAATACATGGGATTAGGAAGCTTAAAGGTTCGGTTCCCTGAAACTTCGCCTTGGAGATCGCTCCACTGATCACCGACGTTACCCCATATCCTGTAACCTTGTGCAACTAATTGCTTTCTTATTTCAGACTTAAACAACACTGCACTTCGTCCTTTGTATGCTTCAGTCCTCATAATCAGTTGTTCGTACCCAACAAAGCCTTGAGTTTGCAGATTATCTAGAGTTGCCTGACCAAGAGTCTGTTCATCTCTTCCGGTGACCAGTATCACTTTGAAGCCCCTTCCGATCAGGTCTCTGAACAGTCCAAGCACTGAACGAATTGCTGGACAAGCTCCTTTCAATGCCCATGTCCTGAAACCAACTGGGTCGTATGGATCACACCTGCACCACCAGAGGAGGAGAGTAGATTCGTATCAGAGTAAGAAGAACATACAAGGAAAGGTATTGAATCTTAATGCATGTCAGTTCAAATCAGACAAGTAAAGATATTGAATCTTCATGCGTGTGGAATTGTGGACTCCATTCGATACTTACCCGTACTTCTTTTCTTTGTAGTAACCGACATTGGAGATGCAGGTATCGTCAATGTCTAGGATCCAAGCGTCCAAGCTGTCGCCGTAGGGAACAATCTGGTTCACATAAGTCCATATTTGATCAATCACCAAGTTAAGGTCTTTTTCGTACTGGCCTCCGGTCATGTATTTCTCGACATAGAACAAGCATTGCGGAGGGACAGTCCGCCATGCACGTAAGTTATTTGCCTCCACTGCTAGCCTCCAGCTCAGGCAATAGGCACCGCCGTCTGGGAAGGTTGGCCGCCAGAAAGTGGGGCTCAGGCCAGTTACCTTGGACACTAATGCCAAGGCGAGTAGTACGAACTCCGTTACACGATGGACCATGGCCATGATAATGAATTCCAGTTGCTCCCGCACTAAATGCCACTTGAAGTTAGTAACAGCAGAGCTTACAGAGGAGGAGCAAGAAGTTTCTGCCATAGATAAAGAAGAAGAAACTATGAAATCAATGAAGGAATTTCTGGTTGGATGGTCTATTTATACTGAAATTGGATATAATAATACAAAATTTCAACTGGGCCTTATGTGAAGACTTGCATAGCTGCATTGAATTATATGCAAACTAAACAACACAGAAGAGCACATGCAAGATAAGGTCCAGGAAAGTTCTCTTCACTGACTCGTTCAAACTGAGACATTTCCACCACGAAACCCACATTCTCGGAGGTCTCGAGTGTCACACTCATATTCTTACATAAAATCAACTTACAGGAACTAATTGAAATGCATATAGTATGGAAAGAACAGGGTAGTGAGTGAGTGATGTGATTGTTAATGGCTGCGAGAGACAGCGTAAAGAATAAGATGCAGCAGATTTGGATACATGTATGAATTTTTTGCGTTCAGGAATTTGTTTCTTAGCGTAGAACCTGCGGCAAATAGCCATTGACTTGAAAATTTATGCATTTAAAGTCACTTGACTTGACTCCTCTTTCTTTTTTCTAGAGCTCCTCGCATGGCGTAACGCTCTGGTAATGTGACATTGACAAAAACTTTAAGCTTCTTACAACCCTTCTTCTTCTAGCTTTTAGAGGGTTTTCTGAACTATGTAAACATGAATGTACACTTAAGCAATGCCAACCTATTAACAGAAGCTAGCAGGAGAAATTTGAGTGGAGCCAAGCTTCCCGGAAAAGGAAAACCATTAACAGAAGTAGCAATTTTAGTGATTATATATAGAGTTGAAGAGAGACTTAAGCTTAAAGCTAGATCATACATAGGCAGGTAGGTGGGGTTGGCGTCGGAAAGCAGAAGATCTTGTGAAGATGGATTGATGATTTTGTGGAATGAGCAATTGAAGTAAAAGCAAACTCCAAAAGTGGATATGGAGTCAGGGACCATCAACTCAATCTTTTCCCATTTGTTGGTCGTCATGATTCCCTGAAGAGTGTTCAGCAGGAGTGGATTGTGCCACCCCAAACACGACCGACCATTCCTAATGCTAATAGGAAAATGTATGGTTGCAATTAGTAGGGTTAGCAATACAATTCTTATTAAGTTTTGATCCAAATTTTGAATTAATAAAATTTTAAAATATATTTAAATTTTAAAAAATTCCAAACTCTTTGACTTTTTGCTATAAAATAATTATAAATAACAATAGATAATACTTTTTTATTTAATATAAATAGCATTGACCTAATCAAGCTTTAGAAGTCACGAGAAGGTGGAGAATGCCCACTTCCTTAGTTGTGTAATGATACTCATATATATGCATGCTTGTAAATAATGTTCCTTTCTATGATTTGATTGTGACTTTGTAGAATTAGATAGGTTAGGGAGGCAAATTGTGTTGTAGTTTCAATTATTTTAGGAAAGAATGATCTTCACTTTAAAAATCATGTTTATTTATATAGAATGAGTGGTACTTAAGGCACTTAATCTACCCTCCACATTCTTTGGCCACAAAACATATGAAGAGTACTCTAGATTCAAAGATGGATTGATAGTGGGACCTAAAATTTGATTTCAAAGTATAACTAAACACAAGAGATTTAAAATATAAGATATCTCTAAACCAATCATTGTATAATATTATATCTGAATTCAATCAATTATTTTTTTTGAGTTTAAATAAATTGATTCGGGGTGACAATATTTGCTCGATTTGATTCTAATAATAATAATAAATAAATAATAGTAATGAAAAATACACATTAAAAATGATAATAAAAATATATATTTAAAATACATATATATAATAGGTAAAATTATATATTAAATTAGAGGAGGAAAATATGATTTTTTGGTTAATAATTATATAAAAAAATTTCACGCTTAAAATAAAAAATAAGGTCATTATTTATTTATTAAAATTTGTATATAGGTAATACTATTAAATTAAAATTTAGTATGTATATATATATATAATTAAACAAAGCTCTTTTAAGAGGGAGGAGTGTAGAAAAACAAAGGGAAGGAAAGCAAAATTCCAAATTCATTAAACCTAAAATAGTCATTTTAAAAGGATTTGGATCCAAAGCATGATTTATGTTCAGCTATGTTTGTCATTATATTGTCAAGGCTAAGCTACTTTTGTTAAACATTACAGGAGGACAAAGGAAAAGGGTTCTTGCAGTTGCAGTGGGGAGTGACGAGTGACAAACCACAAGATGTCTAGGAGGATAGTACCGTCGCTAAATCACTCAATTTTAGCGACGGAAAGCATATTTCTGTCGCTAATTGCCAACAGAAATATTTCCGTTGCTAAATTTCCGTCGCTAATCTACATTTTTCTTGTAGTGCTAGTAGATTTTTAGAACAGATTACGTCTTTGGTGCTAGCCATTGTGAGATGGTTACATTTAATGAAAATAGAACTCGTGTATTTGTTTGGTGTGGATCCTTTTATGTATTTAACATGTGAATGTGATGTTAGAATGGATATTCGTATGGTTGTATGGATGTCACACAAGCTAGTAAAACAATAACATTTCACATCGAATTTTCCATTGCTCTACAGTGCCTTGTTCTTATTCATATTGAACATATCTATTTGAATCTTTTTTTTTTTTGTTGAAGCCATTTCCATTCTCAATTAAAATTTTTTGGATATTAGTTACTAATTTAATTTATTGTATTCCTTATGATACAATAAATTAAATTTGGATTCAATCAATTAACTAAATACAAAACTAATCATTGTATAATATTAAATTTGGATTCAATCAATTAATTTTTGAGTTTAAATAAATCGATTCGGGGTGACAATATTTGCTCGTTTTGTTTCTAATAATAATAATAAATAAATATTAGTAATGAAAAATACACATTAAAAATGATAATAAAAATATATATTTATAATGAGTATATATAATAGGTAAAATTATATATTAAATTAGAGGAGGAAAATGTGATATTTTTTGGTTAATAATTATATAAAATTTTTGCACACTTAAAAATAAAAAATAAGGTCATTATTTATTTATTAAAATTTTTAGGGTTATTACTATTAAATGAAAATATTGTTTGCAAGTGTATATATATGTGTGTGTAATTTTATTGTTATAATTATAAATATTCGTAATGGCAATAATTAAACAAAGCTCTTTTAAGAGGGAGGAATGTAGAAAAACAAAGGGAAGGAAAGCAAAATTCCAAATTTATTAAACCCAAAATAGTCATTTTAAAAGGATTTGGATCTAAAGCATGATTTATATTCAGCTCTGTTAATCATTATATTGTCAAGGCTAAGCTACTTTTGTAAAACATTGCAGGAAGACAAAGGAAAATGGTTCTTTGTTAAGGATTAAACTTGGTTTAATATTGGAAATCTCTAGACTATTATGAGTTATAAAAAGGGTGGCTTTGACTTGGTCAGAGTTTCAATTCAAATTGGCTTTGTAAATCTCTAGACCATGATGAGTTTAAAAAATGGTGGTTTTGACTTGATCAGAGTTTTAATTCAAATTGGTTTTCTATTTCTTTTGCTAGTTGGCAATTTTAAGTTGCCAACTATTGCTACCAAAGAGAACTCACTTAATCACTTATAAATATAGCCATTTGGCCGTTGCATTTATATATGTTATTAGAAGAAAGTTAAGTGAGGTGTGTGTTAGTGAGCATTCTAAATGTTGGGTTCTGTTTTCGTGGCCCAACCAAGATGTTGGATCTCATTCCCGAAGCTCAATTATGGTTCTAGAATCAAAAAGCGTAAGCGGGTTTCCTTGTGGGGTTGTTTCAATGAGCCCTCACATCCTTTTCATCAATCTTTTTGAATTCAAAACCAATGGCTCTCAATTTTTGTGAGAAGGTAGAAAAACATATGTTGGGAATCTTTCACTTCAAGAATCACTTAATTCAGAGATCGGACGAAGAAGTTATGACCAAAAGAATCCAATATGTTTATGTCCTTACCCATTTTGTACATGCTTTGGTGTAATTGCCATAACTCTCACTATAGGTGTTGAATTGACTTCGTTTTTAGACGGTTTGAAAGAAAATTTCTAGATTTACAACTTTTGTGAAAATTTTAAAATAAAATTCGGTCATTTGGAGAGTCAAAACGTAAGGCCCGTGTGATTTTACACGGCCAGGCCGTGTAACCTTCATGTAAAATTGCGCTCCTGCGCCAGAAACACACGGCCCGTGTGATTTTACACGGGCAAGCCGTGTAATCTTCGAGTATCACGAAATTTTTACCCTCCAAGATCCCTCCAAAGGATCCTAAACCCATCCTAACATCCCCTTTCCTCATACTCTTCTCCAATACCACCCTTCTAGTGCCAA
>JAOSBK010000005.1:1456866-1467109 GCA_027568895.1 Erythroxylum shatona | reverse complement strand
TGGAGTAGTATGAATTTATGGTGAATGAGTTGTTTGAAATGGAGTAGAAAAATTAGAAATAAAAATTTGAAGTGTTCGATTTTAGAGAATGAAGTCTGAAAATTCTAGGAATGAATAGTAGGAGAGAGTTGAATTTTTGATTTGAACTTTGGTTAATTTATTGTACCAATCTAGGCAGATTTTGATTAAATGATCAGCATGAAAGTTGTAGATCTTTCTTTTAGCTTTCTGTTGATATAAAGCTTGTAAATTTTGGAGTTTTGGATCAAAAGTTATAGAGGTTTGAAGTTGTGATGTCTATGAAGAAGAAGAAGGATTCACAAGTCCATTGGAGTGTCGCGGTCGTGCATATGCACGATCGCGACTTTGTAGGACCACCTAAATAGTCGCTCGCGACTTCCCTGTTTATCCAAAGGAGGTTATTTTCTGAACATACTTTGATCTTTTGTTATAACTTCTTCATCCGATATCCAAATGACTTGATTCTTAAACCAATAGATTCCTAACACATTTTCCTACCTCTCTACAAAAATTGGTAGCATTCTTAATTGTTTTGAAAAATATTTATTGAACGAAAGTGAGAGAATTTGTTGGAATGGTTATGAACTGGTGTTATTTTACTGAATATACTTCGGTGTTTTGATTATATCTCTATCTATAGGATTCCAAATGAGATGATTTTTGATTTGGAGTAAACTAGAAAAATAGGGATACAAATCATATGACAAAGCCTAATTTTGATTCAGTCTGTAGGATGTTCAATTTCTGGGTGGAAGTTGTACATAGTAAATTGTTTTTGAATAAGAATAGTCCAAAAGGTTTTGAGGTATATATTCCAAATTGTTGAACCAAATTGAGTGATTTTGATGTCAATAGAAACTTAAGACATTTTAGAATAAAGTTTTAGAAGGAAGTGTTGCCTAATTTTGCCATTTACTTTATTAGATTTATTATGTAAAGTTGACCTGTATGTATTTTGGAAGAAAATCTGAAGTGGTCAATGAAGTTGTATAATTGGTTTCACATTGCTTTTTATTGGTCCAAATTATAAGTATAGATGGTAGTAATGAGGGCTTTGATATCTGAATGATTTGGTCATAAGGATTTCGATTAAGTACCCCGAATTGTCATTGAACATGCTTTGTGCATATTGTATAGGTACGTGTGCATTAACGAATATTTGTACAATTGTGCAAAAGTGTGATATTTGTAAATGTGTTTTGTATGATATAGAAGAACTCATTGGACGCTAGTTGGACATTGCCAGACCATCTAGGCAATAGCATTTTAGAGTGTACTGTGAGTCAATCTAGATGATTTCCTAGTATTGATTTGTTTTGAATTTATTTGATTTATTAAATTTTTACTAAATTGTTTACGAATTATTTCTGAATTTCATACTTCAAGTCCGAGGAGTTTATTAGTCGGGAATGTATTGGAAGTACTTTCATTTGATATGAATCCTGAATGACTTTGATTCTCAATGAAAGCTGAATGCTGGACTTAAGTACGATGAATGTGAAAACTTTGTCTGAGAATTTGTATAATATTGTGATATATGACCTATTCAGTATTTAATGCATTTCATAAAATGCATGCCTAGATAAAGGCATTATGACTTGAGTAGCTAGTTTGAAGCACTTCCATATAGAGCTTTGCTCCGTGATTTCTGATTCTGCATGTAGAGCTATGCTTCTTGATTTTGTTTGACTGAGCCCTATGGGCCAGTATTTGTATAAGTTTGTGATAGGCACTCGATCACAACAATAAGAACGAATGTGAATCTCATGCATATAGCATTCATATAAGAATCAAATGCATGAATGATTTACAAAGCTTTATTGAGTGATCCCATGTTGTGGCATGTTATGTCAGTTATGATGTTTTGAACGAATATTCATACTTATGTGATGTGCGTATGTGATCCAGTGAAATTATCATTGATTGTTCACTCATTGAGTTCGCAAAACTCATCAGAAATTGCAATGTAGTTTTTCAGGTACGAGACAGGAGACCTAGTGCTTTAGACAGGACTTAAGGACCCTTTGAATTTTGTTATGGCTCAGAGGTTTGTCAGCTAGCCCCAGGAGTGTGGAGTCTTGTATTTTGTAGTTTTGGCTAGAACCTATAAAAGGTTTTGTAAATATTTGTGTTAGGCACCGTTTTTGAAACCCAACTCTTTCTCTGATACCACACAATGTTGAGCACTATTTCCAGAACCCAACTCTTAATCGGAACCATATAACATGAGCATATTAACTTGTAGGGTTATTTATATGGAATCTTTTTAGCCATCATCGGTTCCCTCTCATTCTCACAACATCTCAACCCACAAGGGCGAGCCCACACAACGGATTCATGGAAATCAAACTCAAATTACAAATTGACTCCTTCAAGACAATCGTAGCTCTATGCCTCTAGTTTATTTTTCAGCAAGAACCATCTCGATCGGAGCTCTATAGATGAAGATATGCTTAAAAATCCAAAGTGTGTTCACAACCAAGTCTTACCCTACCAACCTATCCCTCACTTCCTTTTTCTCAATCTTTTGAAATTCGACACCAAAGGCTATCATTTTTTTTGGAAGGTATAGAAACGTCTTATGAATCTGTTTCTTCAACAATCACCTCAATCGGAGGTCAGATGAAGAAGTTATGGCTAAACGAATCCAACGTGTTCATGTCCTTACTCATATTGTACATACATTGGCGCAATTGCCATAACTTTCAATACAGGTGTCAGATTGACTTATTTTTTAGACGGTTTGAAAGAAGACTTCTAGATCTACAACTTTTATGAAGGCTCTGAAATGAAATTCGGTCATTTGGAGGGTAAGAACACACAGCTTGTGTGATTTTACACGGGCAGGTGGTGTAACCTTAGGGTGAAAAAGTGCTCCTGTGCCAGAAACACACTGCCTATGTTATTTTACACAGTCAGGCCGTGTAACCTTCGGGTGTCACGAAATGTTCACCCTCCAAGACCCCTATAAAGGATCTTAAACCCATCCTAACATCCCCTTTCCTCATACTCTTCTCCAATACCACCCTTCTAGTGCCAAAAACCACTTCATATCCATTTAACTACTAAAAATATCTCATTAACACTTTGATCTCCACTCCAAAGGATTCATGATACACAATCTTTCCAATTTAAAACAAGCTATTCTGCACTAGCAACAATTAGAAATCTCAACTAAATGATAAGCACATCCATCATTCTCAAACTTTAAAGACACATAATCATACAAAAAGAACTTCTCAATTTCTCATTCTCATTTCTAAACAAAATAAATGTTTGAGCAAGCTTTACTTACATATCACATATACATCAACTTAAGACAAAATACAAAAGATGTTCATGTTTGATATGCCTGTAAAGCTAGCCAAATGTTTCTAACTTAATACAAAAGACTCCTAGCTATCTTGGAGTTCCCAAATGCCTTGCAAGGGTCGTTATTCTTCTCGGTCTGCACCTTAGGAGGAAAATTTTGGGTTGAGCTACACAGCTCAGTGGCTAATATATTTATAGTCATTGATGATGAGCCACACAATCAAACATATATAAATATCTATAGAACAAAAATGATAAATCCAAAAACAACTAAAGTGATGCTTGTCTTAAAGGTATGTGATGTCTGTCTTATGTAGAGTGTCGAATTATTGATTTCTATCAAATTTTTTCATTTGTTCTTTTTGATACATCATACCTTAATTCATTTTCTATAATTTATAACTTTGATGGTTGAATATGGGTTCATAAGACAACTTATGCTTTCAGGTGTTATTTCTTATAGAGATGAAATGAAGGTAACTATTTTATTTCTGCTGCTTTGGTTTTATTCATTTGTTAAGGGCTAGTGGAAGTGTCCACATTGAGGTGGGGATTTCTTAGTTCTAGGGTATTGTACACTATGCAAATGTCATTTGATATTCTTTAATCATGAAAAGCTAATTTTGATGTTTTTAATTCCGCTATGGAACTCTAATTGCTTTGTTTGTAGATTAGGTTTGGTTCTTATTGATCTTTAGAGGTAGCTATATTTGACGACAAGAAAAATAATCTCATTGAAAACCAATCATTTTGTGTGAATTATATGTTTGACTTTCTGTAACACAACACCTAGTAAGATTACTTCTAAAATCACTTGTTCTGATAAATCATTTTGATAGAAAGCTTAGAAGTAATCTTTGGCATATTAGTCTTATTATTTTTATTGAAGTATACAAAATAAACTCTAGGTTTTAGGATAAAATTAAGATATATTTTGAATGTTTAGCTTTCCTACTATTAAAATAAGAAACAAAGATGCTTTTCATTTGTGAAAATATAAATTTCTTTTGGATGGAGATATATTTATCTGTATTGATCTATTGCAACCTGCCTCTTTGCTAACCCAAATTTTGACATGATAAGAACGAACTTCGAAAGTAATATTTATTACATGTTATTGTTGATGTTATTTTCTTTTTCTTATTAATGATATGATTCAAAGTTTTTAAAGTAGTTGACAATAGGTGTTCTTTGTCATTATTTATTAATTGGAAGTAGTTAAAAAATTGCTCTTCATTATATGGCTACTAGAGATGGTAAAAGAGTTTTGACATCAAACACTCAATATGTGGTTGTTTTTAATTATTGATTCTTGGAGGTAGTTTGAAGATTTGTATCTCATATCAATTTTTTTGTGCTTGTCGTATATGATACTTTGCATTTTGTTCATAATTTCCATACCCATATTGCTAACTTTATGCCAAAACATGAGAGTGATAGAGAAAAGGAAAATAGAGATGATGAAGTTTTTCAAAAACTTTTGAACCTTAAAATAAATGTTGCGACTTTTTGACAAGAATTTAATGTTAAACCTTGACCGAGCAAATAGAATGAATCATCTGCAACATTTCTTAACATACGTCAAATTAATATTTTTATCATCAAATTCAAAAAGCATAGGAGCCAGATGAAACAAATTAAATTAAAAAAACTCTCAAAGGAAATTAAATTGCTATGCCTGGAGCAAAAGAATTTAATTTATATCGGTGCTAGTATAATAACCTTCTCTTCTTCAATTTCTATGAAGCCGGTGACAAGGCAATGAGCCGAGTCAGATCCGAGTCTTAGCTTTGCTTGCCCAAATTATTTTTTAAAAAAAACTTAAAAGTGCAAAAAGATGTCACTTTATTTATAGGAATTGGGTCTCAAGCTAGGCCGAACTCGGACTTTTTTAGAAATTCTAGGCCTAAGGCCCAATCAATCCAGACCTGGCCGTAGCCCAGTTGCCACCCCTACTCATTCTCGGCTGAAAAAAAAAAGGTAAAACAGAGATGTAGAGTATTTCCTACAACTCGTAATTACAATTAATGAATGACATAAACCAAGCACAGTTTGTTACAAAGGAAAAACATGAGATGGACAGACTTTCTCTATTATCAAAGCATTACATACAAGAATGCAAAATTTTAATCAGTAACACAAAATTTACATCTGCCAAAATATTAAAATCTCATTACATATGATTTAATCTCTATAATTATATTGCTCTTGCCACCTGAGTCACTGCCATCTGTGTTTAGCCATTTCATCCAAATGAATTTTGTTGGACCAGCGCAGGGCATATGTCCACGAGCAAGTCTTTTAACACATGCATCTTTAACATAGTATAAAGAGGAAAAAGTATACCCTAAATCTGAATGCTGTCTATTTACTTTCAAGGGATAGGTATCCATGCTTGGCGTTCACCTTGAACTAGAATAAAGATATATATCAGTAATTAATATAAAGAAAATGGCCATCATTACATGGAGAAGGAGCGTGTTATTTCTCAACAATCACTCCAGTTGTCTGAATCATCTTCATCACTTCCAGCAAAAGCCTGTTTCAAAGTGGGAACATAAGAAATCGTTTTAGACACAAAACACAAAAGCACAGTGCGAATAGAGAGACCTGGCGAATTGCATTTGCTTTCTCCAGGATGGCAGCAACCCTCAGGTCGGTTCTTGGACCTGGAATGCCCTGGATGCTAGGCCTTGCCAATGTGGCAGGCTTCAAGTTAAAGGACTGCAAGGAAAATGAAGAGGAAGTGTAAAAGCTTCGATGGAATAAATAACTAACTACAAAGGAAAATGGAGGCCTAACCTTGGTGCGTATCTGTTCTAACAACGAATTTCTTTCTTCCAACTTTGGTCCAATCTGAGGTCGAGCTCTTTCAGTCACTTTTCTCAACTGCACAGGATTCAGAATTTAGGAAGCAGAAGACTTGAAAGCATAGCAACATATTCAAGCATTCATTACCTTGCTTTTGTCATGAGCAGCGACTGCATCAATGAGAGGATTCCGAGGGCGAGGAAGCTTGTTCCCATTTGACCTTCCAACTTCATAAGTAGGTGCCAAAGCTAATTTACTATGAGGCCATTTTGCGTCTCCTTTTGAAGTAGTCTCGTCATTCTGAGGCTGTTCAGTTACCATGGACTCAGGCATTAATGATTTTTCTGGATGATTCCCCTGTTCCCCTTCCAACTCTTGTGAAGGTGATTTTGCCTCTAAGGTTCTCGTTGGTGATAATTGGTTCAAAGGGTGACTTGGCAAGCCTTGTGAGCGCATGGGATCATGTTCAGAAGTAATACGCTCGGCTATTGGTACTTGCGAGAGAAGATCTGGAGTAGATTGCAACAAGTCTTCTCCTGAGGGAATAAAATTTTGCTCCAACTTCTCATTTGATGTTTCCTGCACGGATTCTGTACCCTCTGATGGGACACAATCGTGTTGAAATTTTGGCTCCTTAAGAAAGGATGGCTCCTCCAGTGAATGGGGGGATGGTTGCAGCAACTGCCTCGTTGACTCTTCAGATATGTACAGCGTTGAAGTCTGGCTACCTGCGGTAGAGATTGGCAAAAATGGGTTTGAAGATACCAACAACATTCTATCTGAAGAAGGAATTGGAGCTTTCTGGTCAGCTGCAAATGGCTCTATTGGTGGGAATGCATAATGACTGTCAGATATAGAATCTTTCTCTTGAGCTTGCATGATAGACTGAGTCCTGCCTAACCTCCACTGCATAGGAGGCAAAGGAGGCAATGGTGGTGCCTCTTCCATATTGGCGTGGTTGGGCTCAGGGGCTAAGCTAGAAGAGCCAGAATCAAATGGATTTCCTGTGTATTTAAGGCCATCAAGCCCCTTCCCCGCTGGTTTCACTAAAAGATTTTGAGTTGAAAGAAGTTCCAAACAAGAATTGGATATATCATTGAGACCCATTTCAGTATCTGGGTGATTCAAAGTTTCTGTCTGTTCAATCTTTACATTAGATTGGTTAGTACTTGCTTCAATCACTTGCAGATGTCCCCTGTCAAGTTGATTGGACTGCACTGGACTTGGATGTTCCAAAACATTTTCAGGCATGGGTAGGTAACATGTTGATGAAGAATGATCAGTCACTGGCTTGGAATTCGACTCATTGGCAGCTGTTTGCACATATTCTGCAATAATTTCATATGTTTGCAGCTCATTCGACTGCTTTTCCAAAGAAGTTATAGCCTTTGGAAGATAGATGGTGCTTGAATCTTCCGCATCTTCACTCTCCTCTAAGTAATGAATCTGATAGGTATTATTAGATTCCAAACCTTGGTCGCTTACGCCTGAAGTCGGTACATTCATGACATCACTAACATACAGACTGTTATGGGTCTCATCCATCAAAAATGAATGATGAATAACTCCTTCATTAGAATGCTCATTCAAGCCCAAATTGTGTACCCTGGAATCTAGATCAATGGCAGTGATTGCCAATTGTTCCAATTCCTTCTGTACCTCGGATTCAGCTAGACATTCTGGTGAAACTGTTTCCATTAAGTCCAATGGTTTCTGATGTTTAATCTCAGCGTCTGAAAGAGATTCTTGCTTATTTACAGGAATCTCAGATTGACATGAAACTAAATCTGCAGATAAACAAACAAAATCACCCACAATATCAGAATTAGTGTCACTGGCAGCAACATCTGACAAACTCAGATCTTCTACTTTGTTAGTTTCACTTTCAACATTACCCAAGTTCGCCTCATCCTTGGGACCAGGTATGTCCAAACAAATGTATGGATGTCCAGGATCATCTATGTACCTTCCGACTGAATCTAAATCATTGGTCGATGCACCCATTTTCTCACCTTCTGTATGTCCAGATAGTTCAATCAGCTTCTCCTCAGAACATGGAACTTCTACTTCTGTTGAGACACATTCAACTTCAAAAAGATTAGCAGTTGTGCTTAAGTGTTCATGTTCTTTACTGAATTCAGTTTCTGAAGTATCTACCACTGCGCTTGAATTATCCAAGTCAACTCTTCTTGTCGTATTGGCGTCAGCAGCTTGAGAAATCATGTCATCAGAAATTGCAATAGCTGAGCTGTCAGGCACTGAGACAATACCCAAATCCACCTTGACTTGAGGCAAAGTTGAAGAAAGGCTCCCATCTTCTTTGGCTGAAACAACTGAATGTTGTAAATCACTCTTCACAACCAAATTCTCAACAGAAATTGCTTCCGTCTTCTCTGTTTGAAGCACTTCATTCACAGAATAATTGTTATCTTTTGTTTCAGGAGTTAGATCCAAGGTAGTCACGGAATGTACAAGAGCATGAGAAAGCCCAGGCGTATCTTTGTCATCCAACTCATTAGCTGCTTGACATTCAAAAGGTAGCACATCATGCCTTGTCTGGGAAGCTGTATCAGGGGAACGTACAGATTGTTCGTTCAGATTTGTCCCACTCTCCTCCATATATGGCAAAGTTGAATCAAGCTTAACAAAGCTAGAGGGTCTATCATTTGATTCATGTCCTTTCCATGAATCTATCTGAGAAAGTGAAACAGGTACTGAAGCCAAGTGCATATCTGAATCAGTAGCAAATAGGGTTGATGATGTCTCTCCAGGATCATGGATCTTGCCTCTTTCAGCACGCAAATCCTTGGACACAGCAAGCTCAAAGGATTCCAACCCCAGAGTATCTCCATGCACATGATTATTGTTTGATTTCTCAGCCATAGTCTCTGCCGGCCCATCTTCAATGGAAGAGAACACCTGAGCTGCTACTTCACCATCAAACAACATATTCTCACATAAACTTTTAGAAGAATCAGAAAATGAAAAGCTATATGTCCCTCTCTTAAATGACCTGATCCCATCATCTGATATAGAGGAGATTCCAATCGATTGAGAGTCTGAAAAGTTGGCTCTATCATCCAGCTGGTCATCATTTCTATCAGAATCCATCTGATAATTTAAAGCATTCAAGTGGTGCTCCTGCTTCCTAGATTTATAATCGTTGTCGGTTTCCATTTCAGACTCCATGGTAGTAAGAGCATCCATGTAATTGTCTACCTCACTGGTCAAATCATCAAAGTTGTCACCATCTAGACTACCATCTGTTTTTCCATCTACATCAACTCGTATCTCCTCTTCAATCATCATTTTATGGACGGAAGAAGGGGATTCATCAGTCTCGCCATCAACAATTTTATCAGAAGTCTCCATGATTCCTCTATCTACAGCCTCCCCATTCAACTCATCTCTAAAGGGATTTAATGGAACTACATGTACATTAGGTGATGAACACGCACTTTCCTTTCTTTGTAATGACCTCTTGGGAGGACTTACTGTACTTATCTCAACTATTTCCAGCCCTGATTCACTGGAATTATCATTTGTCAGTTTCAAGGCTGGTGGAGTAACAGAAACTCCACATATTGTTTTATGATCTGGTGAACAAATCTCCAGGACTTTTTCCATGTAACTTTTCCCAGGTTCCACGTCAAAAGGAAATCCATTTAACTGCCTTCTTTTCAATTTCACAACACGTGCAGGGTCAGGATGAATATTCTGAACACGCTCCTCCAAAAACAACTCGTGCAATCTGCATTTTTTGAAAGCAATTATATAAAAATTTCTCACTCAAAACATGCAAGTTAAAGCACACAAAACTGTCACAGCCAAGAATATTGAACGAAGGCCTTACTTGGCATGTGACGGCGGTGCAACTTCTGGGGTTTCTCCATTCCTCCAGCGTGATCCTTTCTTCTGCCACAGATTAAAGTGCCAAATTAAAAATCAAGTTACCAAGAAAGACCTTTGAATTTCAATGTAAAGCTTACTATATACCTTTGCTTTACGAATCTTCTTATCCCTAGGAGCTTCAACTGAAATTTCACCCATTGGTTCAATTTTAAAGAATGATGGATCAGTGTATCGTTTCAAACATGCT
>JAOSBK010000005.1:1435704-1447229 GCA_027568895.1 Erythroxylum shatona | reverse complement strand
AAATGAGTTAAGTCAAATTTATAATTCAATTTTGAAAATTTTAAGTAATCATAATTTAATTTATTTTAAATCAATAAAAATTTATAATTAATCGAGTTTGAATTTTTTACGAAATAACACTCATTTTCATTCCTACATAGATATAATCTATGTGAATCCTTCTTGGATATATAAACAATAGTGTTTTCTAGCTATATCCAAGCTGGCTTACAAAATCCCAGAAATCTCACAAACGAATGACCCATTACCAATGTTTCTCTTTTCATCTCTTATGGAGCAATCAAGTGCTTGGAGGGATATAATTATAAGAAAGGAAAAAAATAGTATTTTTAATAAAAATGTTATTATTATTATACATTACTAAAAAATAGTTTATGAAATCAGAAATTAAAAGAAGAATTTTATTAAACCTATTGTACATAACTTATATTATCATTCTAATTTGATATCAAATTACTATTAATATTTGTAAAATAATTTAGTAAAAAAGTTATCTAAAATGAGTAATTTTAAAAACCTGCAAGCTACACCAGTAAAATGAGAGGTTTAAAATTTAAAAGATTTAATCGGTATTAGATCATTATAAAATTAGCTAAAGTTTGAATAAAATTAAAGAACTTCGGTTTTATGAATTTGAAATTTAATTGAAAAAATTATTAAATTAAAATTAATTAATTTATAATAATTTATTAATTTGATGAATAATTTTTTTAATTACAAAGTATTCTAGAAGGGTTCCAATTATAAAAAATATTTTTAAACTATCCGCATTTAAATTAATCATTACTCGAATTAGATAAGTCCCTTGCAGGGCAAAAGTATTTTGGACTTAATTTATCATCCACGAGGCTTGCACGTGAACTTTCCTTGAAAAATCGCAAGTCAGGCAATGAGGACGGGAGGTTAGGTAGTCAAAATTAGCAGAACCCACAGGCGAGTAAAATCGGATTATGACTAACGACTCGGAGCAGACAGTTCCCACGCCTCCTGATGACTATTAAAAAACCAAAAATCAACTCCACCACAATATCTTACTCTTCTAATGCTTTCTTCATCCGATTCATATCAATTAAAGCTCAAATTCAAACTCCATAGATATTTATGAAGAATCAAACTCTGTGCTTAATGACTAGTGGAATAAAGAATTGATTGGTCAGTTACGTGAAGGATTTAATAAGTGGTACGTTGACCATGTTCTTGAGTGGAATAGAATCCAGATTTGGGTTGAAGAAGGTGAGGAAGTTACCGTGAACCCTCCTGGCAACCCATTTCTATATAAACCTTCAGTACTCTCTTCACTATACCAGTGTGTGTGTGTGTGTATCTTTTAGCTTCATTCTCTCTGTTTTCTTCTCCATATCTATATCTACGAATCCTGTTAATGTCAGCCATGACTGTGGAGGTTATGTCAGAGAGGGAGAGTACTCTTCCGGGCATTCATGTCTTAGCTAGAGAAACCAATCCTCCATCTCAAAGAAGGTATGTTCTTCACTGTCATACTTATAGAGAAGACATGAATCTAAGCCATACCCTTTTCGTTATTTTATCCGTATGGCAGGATTAAACTTTTACATAGTGAACCGGCCATTCCTGCAATACTTTCCAGGGAAATGTATTGAAGTGAAACTAAGACTCTTGAATTTTGTACAGGTTGGAGGGAAGAGTCGCAATAGTGACAGGCGGTGCTCGAGGAATCGGTGAATCGACGGTGCGGCTTTTTGCAAAACACGGTGCCAAAGTGGTCATCGCCGATGTGGAGGATTCGTTCGGGGATGCGTTAGCCAAGTCACTAGCTCCATCGGTTTCATTTGTTCATTGTGATGTTAGCGTAGAAGAAGACGTCGAGAACTTGATAAACTCCACGGTGTCTCACTACGGGAGGCTCGATATTCTCTTCAACAACGCGGGTGTGCTCGGGAACCAGTCGAAGAACAAGAGCATAGTCAACTTTGACGTCGATGAATTTGACCGTGTAATGCGTGTGAACGTTAGAGGAATGGCGCTAGGAACGAAGCACGCGGCTCGTGTGATGATTCCTAGAGGAGGAGGTTGCATTATATCCACCGCTAGTGTAGCTGGTGTAATGGGAGGTCTTGGTCCGCATGCTTACACAGCTTCGAAGCATGCCATTGTTGGGCTCACAAAGAACGCAGCTTGTGAGCTTGGCAAGTATGGGATTAGAGTCAACTGCATCTCCCCATTTGGGGTTGCCACAAACATGCTTGTTGATGCTTGGAGGACTACCAGTGATGATGAAGAAGAAGAAGAAGGGTGCATGAACTTTGGGTTGCCTAGTGAGCAAGAGGTGGCGAAAATGGAGGAGTTTGTAAGAGGTCTTGCCAACCTACAAGGTGCCACATTGAAACCCAGGGACATAGCAGAGGCTGCTCTTTATCTTGCAAGTGATGAATCTAGGTATGTTAGTGGTCATAATCTTGTTGTGGATGGTGGTGTCACCGTCACAAGAAATTGTGTAGGTTTGTAATGTAATCTTCGTCTTCTTTGAACATTTCCTTACTCTTCCATCACCAATTTTTCTCACTTCAAATAGCAACATTCTTATTTTATCACCACCATTTCTGCAAATTATCAAGCTTAGATGCTGTAAATCAACAATCTTCTGTTTCTGCCATTTGATTCTATATATGTAATCTCTTCTTAATAGGAGAGACCTTCAAGAATTCGAACTTAGATTTCATCCTATCCCTACATCTAAGGATGTAATTCTAAGATTTGAATGTTAGTTTTTCTATGATTTGAATCTTAATTCTTCATTTCATGAACCAACTCAGCTTATGAGTCAAATGTATGCAATTTTCAAAGGCTAAGGAAGCAGCTTCTGTCTTTTCATGGTTGAAAATGCGAAGTGCTGCCATTAGTTTGTTAAGCCTTCCTACTTGATTTTGACCCTCCATCCAATTACAACGACTTGTATATTCTGACCAAAAAGCTGAAAGTCTACAATTCCGTAACTCCTTTATGGAAGCTCTAATTAACAAAACAAAAACAAGTACAAGCCCTGGAAACCTACTTCGCAGTTGGTCTGTAAGAACTTGTTACAGTTCACAGCACTTACTCAAATAAACTATTTGCAGCTTGCCTGATTTGTTTGATAATAGAGATTAAACAAAGTTTCACTCTGTTAATGGGATCATTAAGGCATTCAAAGGCTCAAGAAGATTGCTTAAAGGGTAAGGCAACACCGGCCATGACCATCCAACCATTACTATTATTTGTTTAGGTACGAAAATCGATATCCCAGGAGTCTCTGAATTACCTGTCAAGATATGGAAAGATTCTACGCATTTTGAACAAGGACGAAGCAGTGACAGTGATGTATTCCAAGCTGTCACATTGTTGACCTTTGCAAAAGTTTGGTCTCGTTGACCACATTATTCGTGTTTGGCAACCTGGAACTTGAAAAGGAATCAGAAGGAAAAGTCTCCCAGGACAACCAGGAACGTTGGGACAGAGATGATTTACAGCTGTTTTGAAGAATAAAAAATAAAAGTCTTAGTTTTTGTTTTTTATTAAAAGGAAGCTGCCGAAGCAAGTTACAAAACAGAACGAAGGATGCTAATCTCAGACATATCTGCAACAAGGATACGTTGACACTCAGTAGGTGCTACATTCAAATAGGTTACACCAAATATACTATGATCAGCTTGAGTGTGTACTTGTCATCTCAGTAAATATGTCGATGAACAACAATATGGTTGATCGATGAAGAGAGAAATTGGTACACTGAAAGTGAATCCATTTAACTCGATGTGGCAAAATTTCAGGCGCTAGACAAGAGATAAGCCGGTATTCAACAAAAGTCTTAATTAAACCACAGTATACTTATCTTCCCGACGTAATAATTAAAGAGATCTGAGTTTATCCTTTCCAGTCATTTTGGGAAGTTATCGTCTTTCTCATTAGATTATAACGCTCGAGCTTATCTTCAACAACAGAATATTATTAGCAATCGTCACTTACTCCTGTGCTTATAACGTGTAGGTCTAGGATCGAATTCCTCACAACTTTAACACTGGTTCAGCTATGGCAGGTCACGTCAGAACTCAAGCATGAGCTGTAAATCTGTCCTTTTCCACTGCATGCTTCTGTGAGGGTCAACTTGTAGCAATGCCGCCATGGCCAGTAACGATACATAAACAGATTTGTTTTCTGTGTTATCAGATTCACGATGGCACAGGCCAACTCAGTTTTTAAGATACTAATGCACTAATAGAGTAGCAAATTGTCAACTTCACAGTATGGCCTGTCCAAAAGTGGGCACAGGTTTTCTGCATCCCTTATTCTATACCTATTTAACACTCTATGATCTCAACCATCTAAACTAATAAATTAGATAGTTGAAATCAAAATTAGATAGTTGAGATCAAAAGAAAACAGAGGAGATAGATTAGGGGAGGAGACAGATTAAGGGTACAAAAGATCTGTCCCTCCAAAAAGTGAGCTGACATAATCATCCCGCTTGATAGAATTATGAGAATCGGTTTAATCTCACTTAACTTATTAAAAAGGTGATTCAGTGTCTAGTGTTTACAAGAAGCTACCACATTAGATGAATTTACATATTATTATTATCGGGACTCGAACTTGAGATCTTACACTCAACTTCCTTTTTGATAACCAGTTGAGTTAAAATTATGTTCTTCAATATAATCATTTTAAGTTAAAAATTAGTTACAATTAATTTAATTTATAATAAATTTAGACTAATGTAATTTATTATAAATTTTAATTTAAAATTATCAAATTCAAATAATAAATTAGATTTAATCTAATAACTTCAATTGAGATTAAATTAAATTTGACAACTTTAAGTGAAATTCAATTAAATCTAGATGAATTTATCACCCTAAGTAATAATCTATCCATGGGTTATTAGAAAACTCAATCGGTTTTATTGTAAAAATCTTCAACTGTTTAATTTTTTAATTCAATTTTAACTTTTAAATTTAATTTATTGTAATAATTTTTATTATTAAAAACTAAACAATTTATTAATTTATCAATAAATTTTTGTAAATTAATAATTATTTATAAATTAAAATAAATCAAATATCTACCTTGACAAGACATCACATACTCTGTAGGGAAGCGGTGATTCAGAACATGAAAGCTCTTGGACAACTTGAAGTTGTACCCTACAACATCGATGTGTCAACTGATGTCACTACGTGTCAGCTTACATGTTTCCATCTATATGACCCACTTCCTCTCTTCCACTCAACTTTATCCCCAGTTTTAACGGTAGAAGGAAGCCATAGCCATAGGCCATAGCTAAACCATGGACAGTAGTGGTTATAACTCTCAGAGAAAAGCGCCTCTAAAGAGGCGATCTCAGAAAAGAAAGGCTACACATGATCGTGTCATTAACATGGCTGAAGCTAGAAGAGAGGTTGCACACGCTTTGCAGCTTCACAGATCAGCTATTACTTCAAAAGATGACATTGACACAACTTCTACTTCAGTTGCCAGTACTGTTTCTCAGTTCTATGGCTGCTCTGTAACGAACTCTTTGCCAACTCCTGATCCTGTATGGTCCACCACTTCACCGTCAGTGTTGGCGGCGCCACCCCGTGTAGTTGGAGTTGGAGAACCATCACCGGCGGGTTTTGAGTGGGGGGAGAGTGCTCATGATGCTTCCTATGATTGGTGGAGAGGGTTTTTGAAGAACTTGGATAGTAACCCTTGTGTAGATAACTCTAGTAATAATATAGTTAGGAGTAGTACTACTGTAGTTGGTCAATGTCATAACATTTCAAGAGTTGGAGAGCCTCCATTAAAGGTGGAATCTAGTGAGTTAATGAGTTCATTCACAGATGAGTGGCTGATATTTCCATGTACTGAAGATCAAGGTGAAAGGTGATTTCAATGAAAGAATCTATCACTGTACATAGATATTAACTCTGCAAATTACACTTTCTTACGTTTGAATCCCTAGAGCATGAACCGACCTTAGCTCAGTTGGTAGAGCGGAGGACTGTAGTCGGGATAAACCCCACAGTTAATCCTTAGGTCGCTGGTTCGAATCCGGCAGGTCGGATTTTTCTTTTTTTGGCATTTAAAAATTTCCTTCAATAATAATTCAAATAATGTGGGTCTACCGGAAACAACCTTTCTATTTTATAGAAGCTATGTAGCAGGGACACGGCAAAATGGTAGGTCGCTGGTTCGAATCCGGCAGGTCGGATTTTTCTTTTTTTGGCATTTAAAAATTTCCTTTAATAATAATTCAAATAATGTGGGTCTACCGGAAACAAACTTTCTATTTTATAGAAGCTATGTAGCAAGGACACGGCAAAATGGAGCCGTGTTCGTGTCGGACATCTACTGACACACGGTGGACATAGCTTGGATACGTCTGGAGACCGCTCGGACATTACTTAATAGAATATATGCTCTCAAAAATATGGAGTGTGCTTCTTAGTATAGAAGTAAGGCAGCGTACTATCGAATTTTTCAAATTTTGTTTCATTATAGAAGCTATGTAGCAAGGACGCGGCAAAATGGAGCCGTATTCGTGTCGGACATCCACTGACACACGGTGGATATAGCTCGGATACGTCTGGAGACCGCTCGGACATTACTTAATGGAATATATGCTCTCAAAAACTTGGAGTGTGCTTCTTAATATAGAAGTAAGGCAGCTTACTATCGAATTTTTCAAATTTTGTTTCATTGCTGAATTTCGGATTTAGTGATGACGACGACGAATAATCCAAATAATGTCTTAGTCTTGTCGTAATTAATACAGTACAGGTTCCAGGATCATTCTGCATGAAGTAGAAAACAACCCCTTCGTTTTCAAGTATTCAAATAGCTACACATTTCAATCTCTTCAGAACAAAGTCCTTGAAATGATCGAGCTTTGATCACAAACAATCAAGGTTTGTCGTTAATCAGACAGTAAAATCTGTTACATCTTCACGATAATGGATGTCATTGTATTAATCGTCAGCACTTCCTCTCTATAAATGGCTTCCCTTTGGTCACGCACATGAACATTCAGTGACCTTTCCATAACACCATAACAATGGTATATGAAGAAACTATAACTGCTACATCGAGGAGCAAATCAGACTCTGACTCACAAAAGCAAAACAAGAGGGTTGTTCATGGGTTATACAGGGCATTGGCAAAAGCTGACAGGAACACCATAGCAAGCCTCTTGGCAGGTGATGTGGAGTGGTGGTTTCATGGACCTCCTCGCTGCCAGCACATGATGAGGTTGCTCACTAGTGGAGAGTCTAACGACCAAACAGAATTCCAGTTTGTTCCGAGAACCATTGATGTGATCGGAGAACGTGTGATTGCTGAAGGATGGGAAGGTGAAGCAGCTTATTGGGTGCATGCTTGGATCGTTAAAGATGGTAAGATCACTGAGATTAGAGAGTACTTCAACACATGGCTCACAGTCAAATATTTGAAGCCAACAAGTAGTTGGAGAGTAAGGCATAAGAGTCACACAGTATGGCGGAGTAACCCTGGAGATCTTTGGATTCGATCGTTGCCTACTCTTCTTCTGACTATTTAGGTAATTACTTGGGAGTTCTTCGTTCACAAGTTGGGTATGGTTAGGATCAAACGGGTCTTTCTATTCATCTACATTTGTAATCTGTTCTGGATTGAGATTGTATGTTCTTATAAATTACCAAATAAGAACTGTACAAAGATTGTTACTTTATTATAAATTCATTCTGTGACAAATTCACAAAAGTAGAAACTGGCATTTATATTCAACATTCTAATGCTTCTCAGCAGCATTAGTGTTGCAAGATTGAGTAAAACTTGAAAGGGTGATCCAAGCAGTGACTTGAGTAATTTTAAGAGCCTTTCAACCTAAAGGATTGAAGAACTGTGTCGGATAAGAAAATTTTGAACTCAACTCAAACCTTAAATGAGTATGATCGGGAATAAATATATGTTGAAGCTTGCAAGTATCACTTGAATCGATCCTATCACTTAACTGTTGCTTGCACTTAACGTACAACGTAATAACTAATGATTCAAAGTAGAAACTCCATTAATTTGCTTACATCGGTATTTCTGTAGTTTCTAAATTCCTTGCTCTTTGTTCATGGTATACAAACCAAAAGCTGTCAAGTTTTGTCCAAAAAAGGGCACAAATGATTAGAAAAAACATGCTGTACAATGAAGACAAACTTTTGGGTACAAAAGTGCCTGGAGAACAATGATCAGAATGTAATATTCCACCTTTTGCATTGACATGAAACAAACTTCAACTGGCATGATCACAGTGTCAAACTGGCATGAATTTCATGATCTGTATGCGGCTGATGCCTCACTAAGATGCCTGGATCAAAATGGAACAACAATTTGACAACTATATGCTCAAAAAGAAAAAGTTTCTGAAGTTTACTGACTAAGTACAATTGGTGAACAAATTCTTGCTGTTAGGTTGACCTTAACCGTTTGCTGATGATTCAGGAGCTCTGATGCCTAAATTGTTCAAATTCTTGTGAGTTTTCATTACGAAAGTTCTTTGAATTGAAAGCTAAAGCAGTTCACTTTGCTCATATACAAACTTCATGTTTTGAGGCTGTAGTCACCTTTCTGCATTGATAGCGAATCGGGTGGTTTCATTAGATACTCTTTATCTTTCGCTGAATATTCTTCAGCCAACTTGCTGTGATGCCTGTCGGGAGTGTAGTGACCCGTTGGAACTTGGTTAGGACTTGAAGATGATTCAGTATGAGCACTGGACTGCCAAATGT
Source organism: Erythroxylum shatona (assembly GCA_027568895.1). Classification (NCBI taxonomy): domain Eukaryota; kingdom Viridiplantae; phylum Streptophyta; class Magnoliopsida; order Malpighiales; family Erythroxylaceae; genus Erythroxylum; species Erythroxylum shatona. The sequence goes on along the minus strand of JAOSBK010000005.1, from coordinate 1,438,479 downwards.
TTTCCCGAAGTGGAGAGGTTGGATTGTATCTGAACTGACTTAATCCTCCTTCACGGGGTAATGGGGAGAGTTTGGGCTGATTTATCTCCTCACTTTCCTTCCTGCAAAACTTATCTTCCACAATATCATAGAAGTCAGCCGTTCGGACTTCCTGAGCAAGTGAGCACCAACAACAGAAGAGCCATAGAGTGCAATCTGCTATGTCTGGTTTGCCAAAACATGCGGTGTTCCCTGGCAAATTGAATCTCTTTCTCATTTGGATTCTCCAGAAACCACCATAGAGTAGACCAAACAAACAAAGAACAATTCCAGTTAATCCAAGAACCTGCCTGACCAAATCATTATCTATGTTTATAGCAGCCAAATTGAGGATCCAGAAAGGAGACGTGCAGAAGAGGAGAAAGGTAGCAATATGAACGTACATGTTCCCAAACCCAAGTCGATCCATGTTCCACCCAAAAACACAAAAACTGCAGAAAAGAGAAAGGTAAGCTACAGCAATGTCATCCCAAATGTCAAATAAACCCCCTCTCCATACAGGTGCATATTCGACATTTGTCAGCTCATTTTTTGAGGCAAATGAGAATCTTTTCTCTATAGATTTTCGGCGGTTAGGACGATTAGTCTCAAGGGAAAGATTTTGATTCTGTGCTTCCTCATCAAATTTGGAGTCATATTCCCTACCAAGGGGACTAACAATGGAGTATACACCTGCCATTGCAGGAGCACCAATTGCAATAGAGATGCAGATACCAACAGCTAGAGCAGGTCGTTGGGATCTTTTATATCCCAAGTTAAGGCCACATAAAGCATACTGAGCAAAGCAATTGATGTGATATAACACAACAACCACCATCATATGAGCCCATTCATTTGGTTTATATGTACCATTTTTGCAGTATACTTTTCTGAGTGCGACTATGTCTTTTTGCCTCCACCTACAAAGAAGTACAAGGTGGTAGAATCTCTTTGGATGTTGGTACAAACACATAAGAGTAAAGAGAGCATTCAGGATTTGATTATTGACCTCAAACCAGGTATTTCTTTGGGACTTCTTTGATAGGGCACTGTTCAACATTCCTGTCATTACAAGGAAAAGAATTGCTCCAGAAACTGCAACGCAGGTAATCCATAGCAGAAGCGCCATGTTATAGGGATTTCTGACCCACTTAGAGCACATGTCCCATACTGATGACCAATCAATTTTCTCACGATGAAGTCCTCCGAAACGGTGATGAACAACTTGGTTTGTAGTGGAAGGCACAGAACGTGACATTTCATCTCTTTCTTCAGCTAGCTTTCTGAATTTAGCTGATGGTGAACCTAAACTGCTGCTGGAACTGATCTTCAGTAACTTTAACCTAGATGGAATGATTCTCAATTTGTCTGTTTCTGCTGTACTGGAATCCTTGTCACTCAAGAGTGCCTTTCGAGAAGTCGAAATGCCAAGACTGCCCACTTCACTCTTATTAGCCTCGAATCGATTCCCAATTGTATTTGCAGGTAATTCTTCCTTTGCTTCTGCAAAGCCTCCTCCAAAACTGTCCAAACCCATTCTTCCCAGAGCTGTGTTTATTCAATTTCTTGGTTTTGAATTGTTTCACTACAAGGTCTACCTATGGCGAACTCCAAGAAGCTAAACCAAATATAATCTTATCATCTTCAGAAACTTCAATCATGGATAATCACCAAATTCACTGCATTGGAAGCATAACTTCCTCTAAAACCTGTTAAGAAAAACACAGGTAACATACTAGAAGAATTAGGTAACTACATAGGCTGACAACCAGGCACAGTCCACTTTATGAATGCACTTCAAATCCTGCTTGCCATCGAGTCATACGAAACATAATTGCTTCATAGTAAAGAGCACGAAAAGAAATCAAAGTCTAATAATGGCTCCCACCACCAAGCAGAAATTTCCTGAAATCACTTAGATCCTCACGAAATAGTTCAAAACTTGTGATAAAGAACCATGAAGATGGCAGACAATATAATCCAAAAGCAGAAAGGTATAACTTAATTTACTTCTTGTATTCAGACAAATAGAATAACAAAGCAACATATTGCTATAAAGAGAACAGAGTAGAACACATGTATGTGTCTTAACATACCACGATCATGCACAGTTCACATCAAAACGAAGGTCAGCAACAGATCAAGATAACACTTTTAGCAAGTCCATGAATAAGCAGAGCAACAAAAAATCCTAGAAAGTTTACAGAATAGACCAAATTAACGTAGGTAGAGACCTCAAACCCAGATCGGAGAATGAACAGAAAAGCGAGAAACACAATACCTGAAGCCGGTCGGCGGACAAAGGTGAAAAAGACCAAGTCTTTGTTCGTGAAGTCCGGCCTAAACACACAAGGTAACAATATTCTACGACTGTTCTCTTAACTCTTCTTTCAAAAACTAAGCATGTGGTGTCTGAGGATTCAAAAAAAGCTCGACACTTGTCTGCTTTGAGTCATTCGTTGGTGTCCTAACAGTTCAAACTGTTTTAATGGCGACAGCGCGTAGATGGCTTTGCCATTTCATTGGGGGCTTTGTGTTTTAAATTTTGAACTCTTTAGCTTTTACTATTCTGAATGCACTGGTCAAATTTCAAAAGATCAACGTGGAATGCTACCCCTTTCCTTTGTGTTTCTTTTCTTTTTTTTTTTTTTTTATTACATTAGGTATCCTAGCTTAGCCAGACTAATCCTAAGCTCCTACGACCCTACCCCAAGAACCTAGAGGATGTAAATCTGGAACCCCAAGATCCCTCAGGTT
>JAOSBK010000005.1:1412318-1435604 GCA_027568895.1 Erythroxylum shatona | reverse complement strand
GTGACTATTTATGGTGAAGAGAAAATCTTCTCTAGTATAGCTAAAGACCTATAGGCATCATTGTTTTACGCAAAATTTAATGGAGCAATAAATGCACTTTTATTGCCTACATCATAATCACATCAACCAAGCATCTTATGCAAAGTTAGTCTTATGCAGTGGTGATTGAAACACCATAGGGTAGTTTGTAATTTTCTAGATTCGGTGTTCTAGGATTGTGCGTGATTTCTTTTAGCTGTATCATTCTTCATTAGCTCAGCGATTATTAATTGATACGTATACTTCGTGTCGGTGTTTATATGAATCAGCTCATTATTGTTGCGACGACTTCCAGATCTATTTCAATGGAACGGAACTCAACGGAAAGTTGTTCTTTTCTATCTCAAGTGTATTTAGTTTTCATTCTTTATTATTTTATTACTTGAGTTATTTGTTCATTGTTTTTTCGTTAAAAGATTGATTGAGAAAATCCTCTGTTGAGGTTAGTATGAGACAGTTATACTATTGGGTGTGAAATTCTTTTACGGGAAGTGAGGTTGAGAGATAGTATCAAAAGTTGACTAGTGTCGGCTCAGTAAAGTCTTGGGTAAATCTATTGTACTTTCGTGAAAGTGATTAAGCTAGGTGAGAGCTCCACAGATATAAGCAAGGTATATCGATCTACGTTACTAAATTTTTGATGTCTTTATTATTTTGGGTTTGGTTGATTTTATTTTGTTAGTACCAAAAAAATTGTGAAAAATTTATAAAATAATTAACACTTTTGATTTTTCACATTTCTATACGGTAGAAATGTGCCATATAGACTCTCAATAAGTGACAAAACGTCATTTTTGCATGAAGAGTCAAGGTCTTTAATGGCAGTACAACCTAGGAGGAATGATATGTACAAGGTGAGGTGAGCCCTTTGGAAGGTTCTGGCATGTCAATTTTGAAACTATGACGTCTCACTTGCCAACGACCTGTGGAATCGCGAGGGATGACATCAAGCATGATGTTATGTATATTTGATTTATCCTTTAATTCAATCTTAAGTTTAAAGGTGAATTCATTTTTATCTTTTTTAATCAAATTTTAAGTTTAATCTCAGTATTTTTCATTAATTGTTATAAAAATAATCATAATTACCTACTAAATAAACATAATTACTAATTTCATTTGTTAATTGAATTTACTTTTTTTATAAGGGGCTCTTAAAAAAATCATAATTACCTATTAAATAAACATAATTACTAATTTCAATTAAGAGGGGCTCGTCTATTAATAATATGATAATTATGTCATTCAAAGACATGCTATTTTTTATTTAGGCTCTAAAGAAAATTAGAGAACTAATTTAACTCTACGACAAGAAATGAATCTATAATAACAATCCTCTCTAAAATGTGATATCTGGTGAGGTTCAGAAATACGCAACTTTTTCTTAATTAGTAAAGAAGGTTTTTTAATAAACCCATGTGAAATAAAATACTAAATAAATAATATAAAATAACAATAACAATAAAATTTAATAAAAGATACATATTAAAATAATAAGTAATAACAACAAATAAAAATAAAATACACAAAAGATAATCATAATATAATAACAACAACAACAACATTCTAGTAGAAGTCTTGTTGAATGCCGGGTTTGGAAAAGTCTAGAAGTACGTAATCTTACTCTTAATTAATAAAAAGATTGTTTCTGATAGGCTCATATAAAAGAAAAATATATACTAAATAAATAAATAAAATGCAGATATAAAATTAAGAGTTTGGGAAAACCCAATGGTGTTCAAGCTAAGTCCAACCCAGCAAGTAGTGCTCATATTCACTTGGAGTCCTTGGCGGAATAGAGAAGAAGCCCAAGAAATTCGAGAAGAACTGTAGCCCAATCGAAGCGTGCATGTAAGGCAAAAGCCACTGTCTTGTCTTAAATTGAACTTTCTGTTCATCTTTCAAAGTCCCTCCAATTTCTCACCTTCACTCTCTCTCTAAGCTACATTTCATTTTTCATCAACCCAAATTTTATTTGTTCAATATAAAACCCTAGAAGCTTCTTCGAGAAAATCCTAGGACCCACCGACCATGGCGTGGACCCCAGAATTCCTCTCCAGATGCTTCTTCGACACCCTCTCCCCCTTGCCGGAGCCCCGCCGCGCCGCCGAAACCAACCTCGCTGAGCTCTCCAACAAGCCCGAGTACGGCCTGGCCGTTCTTGAACTAGTTGCCAATCCCGCAGTCGACGAACAGATCCGACAAGCCGCCGCTGTCAACTTCAAGAACCACCTGCGGTCTCGGTGGTCTCCACCTCCGGACTCACCTCTCTCTCCGATCCCCGACTCCGTGAAGAATCAGATCAAAACGTTAATAGTCTCTCTAATGCTGAACTCTTCTCCTCGCATTCAGTCTCAGCTCAGCGAATCGCTCTCTCTTATCGGCAAATTTGATTTCCCCAAATCATGGACCTCTTTGCTTCCCGAGATGGTCTCCAATCTGAAATTGGCTTCCGAATCCAACAATTACGTCTCTGTTAACGGTATTCTTGGTACGGCCAACTCCATCTTCAAGAAATTTCGTTACCAGTACAAGACTAATGATCTTTTGCTTGATTTGAAGTATTGTCTCGATAATTTTGCTGCACCATTACTAGAGATTTTCCTCAGAACGGCCTCATTGATTGACATGACTCTAAGTAGTGGCAATGCGTCTCCTGTGACGCTAAAGCCTTTGTTTGAGTCACAGAGGCTTTGTTGTCGGATATTCTTTTCGCTGAATTTTCAGGAATTGCCCGAGTTTTTTGAGGATCATATGAGCGAGTGGATGGCTGAATTTAGGAAGTACTTAACTAGTAATTATCCAGTATTGGAAAGTAGTGCGGATGGCATGAGTGTTGTTGATGATCTTAGGGCTGCAGTGTGTGAGAATATTAGTCTATATATGGAGAAGAATGAGGAGGAGTTTCAGGGTTACTTGAATGAATTTGTGCTTGCCGTTTGGACTTTGTTAGGAAATGTATCACAATCTTCTGCCCGTGACAGGTTAGCTGTTACGGCAATCAAGTTTTTAACTACCGTGAGTGCAAGTGTGCATCATAGCTTATTTGCCGGTGAGGGAGTCATACCGCAGATTTGTCAAAGCATTGTGATCCCTAATGTACGATTAAGGGATGATGACGAGGAGCTTTTTGAGATGAACTATGTTGAGTTTATAAGGAGGGATATGGAGGGGAGTGATCTTGATACTAGAAGGAGGATTGCATGTGAATTGCTTAAAGGGATTGCTACTAATTATAAGAAGCAAGTAACGGACGTGGTTACTGCTCAAGTACAGAGTTTGTTGGGTTCATATGCGACAAACCCTGCAGCAAATTGGAAGGACAAGGATTGTGCAATTGACTTGGTTGTATCACTTGCAACTAAGAAAGCTGGGGGTACTTCTGTTTCGACTGACATTATTGACGTTCAGAGCTTTTTTGCTTCTGTTATAGTACCTGAATTGCAGAATCAGGATGTCAATGGATATCCAATGCTCAAAGCTGGTGCTCTAAAGTTTTTTACTATGTTTAGGTATCACATACCAAAGACTCTTGCTATTCAGTTGTTCCCAGATTTGGTAAGGTACCTTAATGCAGAATCGAATGTGGTTCATTCTTATGCTGCAAGCTGTATAGAGAAACTATTGCTAGTCAAGGATGACGGAGGGCAAGCGAGGTATGCCGCAGCTGATATAACTCCCTTTCTGCAGGTGTTGATGAATAACCTCTTCAATGCCTTAAAGTTTCCAGAGTCTGAGGAGAATCAATACATAATGAAATGTATTATGCGGGTTCTAGGAGTGGCAGAAATTTCCCCCAATATTGCAGGGCCTTGCATTGCTGGATTGACCTCAATTCTTAATGAAGTTTGTAAGAATCCAAAGAATCCAATTTTCAACCACTATTTGTTTGAGTCAGTGGCTGTTCTTGTAAGACGAGCATGCGAGAGGGACATCAGTCTCATACATGCTTTTGAAGAAAGTCTGTTTCCCAGCCTTCAGTTGATCTTGGCAAATGATGTGACTGAGTTCTTGCCTTACGCATTCCAGCTTTTGGCTCAACTTGTGGAGTTGAACAGACCACCCATCTCAGCTACTTATATGCAAATCTTCACACTTCTTCTCTCTCCTGATACGTGGAAAAGAAATTCAAACGTTCCTGCACTTGTGCGTCTGCTTCAAGCATTCCTTCAGAAAGCACCCAATGAAATTAATCAGGAGGGAAGACTGAGCCAGGTGCTTGGAATATTTAATAGGCTTGTCTCTTCCCCAGGCACTGATGAGCAAGGTTTCTATGTACTTAACACTATCATTGAGAGTCTTGAATATGGGGTCATTGCTCCCTATATGGTTCACATTTGGAATGCCCTGTTTACACGACTGCAAAATAAGCGTACAGTAAAGTTTGTAAAATCTTTTGTGATTTTTATGTCGCTTTTTGTGGTGAAGCATGGTTCTGCAAACATTGTGGATACAATGAATTCAGTTCAACCCAATATATTTATTATGATCTTGGAGCAGTTCTGGATACCCAATCTCAAGTTAATTACTGGGCATATTGAGGTTAAATTGACTGCAATTGCCTCAACCAGACTTATCTGTGAATCTCGTACCCTTTTGGATGCTGCAGCTTTCAGACACTGGGGAAAGATGTTGGACAGCATTGTTACGCTTCTCTCACAACCCGAGGAAAATAGGGTGGAAGAGGAACCAGAAATGCCAGATATTGCTGACACTGTTGGCTACACTGTCTCCTTTGTCAATCTTTACAATGCTGGGAAAAAGGAGGAAGATCCTCTAAAGGACATTAAGGATCCTAGAGAATTCCTAGCAACCTCTTTGGCTAAACTTGCTTCTCTTTCACCTGGGAGGTACCCCCAGATCATCAGTGAAAACCTTGATCCAGCAAATCAAGCAGCATTGCTGCAGTTTTGTAGCACTTATAATTGCACTATTGTTTGAGTAAGTAGCCATCTCCCTATGGATATTGTCCTTGTGGTATTCTTTTTACCTTACAAATTGCATTGTTGTTTAACTTGACATACGCTTGTACTGCATTGTTAATGTGTTAGAAGTTTAATATATTTATCTGGTTATAAATGAGAGATCGATAGGCTCACTGGGATATAGTATTACATTTATGTAGGAAATGCTTTAAAAGGACAGTATATTCCCCCAAAATTGCTCATTAGATTTTTGTAGATCTGCTGTAACTGAATGGTAGAAATTATACAATGTTCTGGTGGTAGAATTATTTCCTTATTTATTATTCAAATAATGTTTTTTCCTTTGTTTTAATAACATAGACGTTTTATTCTCATGTCTTAACTTTTGGTCCTTCTATTAGTTCAGTAGTTCGGGAAAATACTTTAAACCCTTGTTCATATGGTCCTGCATTGCGAACATGCAAAACACACATAATCCTGGTATGCAAATTTCTTATAGTAATGGGTTATTTTTCCTTCTTTTGTAAGTGTGTATGGACTTAACTGCTTCAACTTGTTCTTAGTTGTGTAATGTCTTTATGATAGTTGTTGACTAGGAATTACTTTACTTTGTCGATGAGTTCGATGATTTTAAAATGGATACAACATTCACTCTGATGGGTTGAAAAGCTCTGTTGAAACTTAACTTGCTTGGATACTTCTGTTTCTTTTGATTATTGTCGGGTACATTCTACTTGGGATTCCCAGAGTGAGAGATGACTTTTAATTATCTTGAATTTGCCAAAGTTGCGAAAAGTATTAAATTTATGCCACTTCATTTGCAATGTTATTAGAACAGGAACATGTTTGCTCGATCTTTCTCCTCTTTTTATCTAATCAGAAACCGGAAGAAACATCTTACATCCGCTTCATGTTCCTTTTCAGAATGTTTATTGATGTAATTGAGAAGGTACTTCTCATCAAATTTCAACTAGTCTTTTCAACGTGCATTTGTGAGTGGATTCTTCAGCTGGTTGAATTTGGTCCACGGGAACTTTTGTCAGCGTCATTGAGCTTACAATACTAAAATGCGGATGATAGATATGGAATGTGGTCGTCTGGGTTCTGATATCACTCCTAGGCGATTGGAAGAGTTGTGCAAGTTTTGTCCAGTAAGCACTTGTCAATGATTTGTGCACTTGTATTGTCATTATTGAGTTGATAAGTTACAACAGCTTTTGCATGCAATTAGAGTCACTGAACTCTTTCATTATGGAAGAGAACGTGTTTTTCAAAATAGCCAGTAGTCGGAGTAGGGAACTTCTGGGTTTTGTATGGAGCGATTTTTCCCAACAGTGCGATTGGTAAATGCGAAAATTTCCTATTTCCTTTGTCAAATTTTGGTTGCAAGTATTATCCCGTCAAATGCAAATTGGAGAAGTTGATAGTCTTTGATTTAAGCACCAGTATTGGTCTTGCTATTGAACTTGTTATTGGTCTTTGGGTTTGTTTTTAACGGATTGGGCTTTGGTTCATTGGGGTCCTGTTGTGGGTTTGCTCATAAGAAAGCAGTGTTGAACTTTTTATTACAGTATCCATACAGTGGGAACGAACTCTTAATATTTATCTGAATCACTACTATATTTAAGAATTTTTTTTAAATTACATTTCTCTGCTGTTCTTTCATGTGTTCATTAGTTCAAATGTTTTAGGGTTAATTAGCCGTTCAAGGATTGTTTTTTTACTTTTATGATTTAAAAAATATATTTGGAAAACGATGCTGACTTTGTTTAATTAACCAATTTGGACAGCCATTAATGATACTTAAAATATCTGAGCTTGGCATCACCTTATATGACATGCATGCGTAAGGCGCTAATTATTATTCCCACTCAGCCCGCAAATGACATGTTCGCCGTGTTAAACAAAAAAGTTCTATTAAATTATTATAATATTAGAAATAAAAATTATAAAAATAAGTCAAAATAAATATTTTATTGAAACAAACAATATATTAATGTTTAGCATTATATAATAAACTAATGATAAACTGAATGAAATATTGTGGATCGCATTGTGATTTGGTGTTTAAAATATTAATTTTATCATTTGTCTAGGATTTTTTTGAAACTTTAACGAAAAATAAAAAGTTTAATTGTTTACTATAAAATTATTATTAAAATAAATTTTAGATAATTATTCAATCAATTATATGATAATTAGTATTAAAATAAGTTGAAACATAGTTAATAAAAATTTTAAATTTTTTAATAGTATAACATTTTAGTCATAAAAATAATAAAATAATCTTAGATAAATAAAATCAAATAAAAATGAGGCATATTTTACTTTTAAATTTGAAGACATAAGTTAAGAAATACAAAGTTAACAAGAAAAAGGAAAAGGAAAACGTGCAAGACACTTTAATAGTACAAGTGAGTGAATCAAACTTAATAGATAATAGTAAAAATGAAGTAAAAGACAAGACGTTCTTGTACTACAGAACTCCTTTTTTTTTTTTTTTATTACATTAGGTATCCTGGCTTAGTCAGACTAATCCTAAGTCCCTACGACCCTACCCCAAGAGCCTAGAGGATGTAAATCTGGAACCCCAAGATCCCTCAGGTTCCTACGTAGCCTGTACACTTCTGCCACAAGGAGTTTTCACACACTCTAGATTGTTCAGCTGATGATTGATCACTGGCTCTCCTCTGCTCAGCATCAGGTTCCATCGTGTTTCTTTTCTTCTTTGATTCTAGAACATGGCTTTTGTCCTCTTCGACGGGTCAGATTGGTGGCGGCTGCTCAGTTTATAAGAAAGAAATTGATTGAACTTTTAATCACTTGAAATATATAATTAATAAATTACCATTTATTCTTAAAAGTTTATTTTAGTACAAATCGAAATAATAGTAATTATAAATATTTTGTAATTAAAAATTTTCAATTACCATTTTTGATAGTTTAATTATTTCTCTTAAATTTATTTTTGACCAATTAAACCTTAAAAATATATTTTTATCTAATTTAAGTTTAATTTTAACTCAAATATAATATAATATAATATTTAAATATAAATATATAATATATAATATATAATATAAATTTTAAACTGATTACCACTTAATTTTACTATTATTATATAATGGCCTTCTATCATAATAGTTCAGATCTTACAAACAATATCATTGTATGGATCTCTTGACACAGTCCTCCGATGAGTTTTGTTAAATTAAATGTGGATAGAAGTGCTTTTGATAATCCGGGTGACGTTGGATTTGGAGATTTGATTCGTAATGAACATGAACGTTGGATTATTGGTTTCTCAAGATATATTGGTTATGCTTTTAATATTGTAGCCGAGTTTCAGGCACTTCAGCATAGTTTAATTTTCGTTTAGGATCGTGGCTACCGAAGTTATTGTTGAGTTTGATTCTCAAGATGTAGTTAATCTTGTGATGACTTCTTACCCGCCCCAATTCACATCCTATGTTTATTCTTGTTGGGGACATCAATATGTGGATTGCAAAAAAATGGTGTTGCTTTCTTCGGCATATTTTTCGTGAAGCTAATCAATGTGCAAATTTCCTATCTAAGCCGGGTTCATCAGCTATAACTCGATGGACTCCAATTTTGGAGCTTTGATTATTGCTTCAAACTGATCAGAGATTAGTGTTCTTTCTTGAGGTATTAGTCCTCACTTATTTCTTGTTTCCATTTAACCAAAAAAAAAAAATTATAACGATAGAACTTATCGTGACTATTTTAAGTAAATACACGTTAAAAGATAAGTCAATGAATCATGTGACATGTTTATATAAAATAAAAGGAAAAGCAAAATAACAACACGTATCCATAAGGATTTTTATTGCTGTCTTTGTGTCATTGACAGTAAACGGAACAAACCAGTCTTCTTCTAACACTTCTACAAACACATTAATAATATCAAATTCGTGAACCAGATACAAAAACAGAGACACAACAGTTGTTTAACAATCTTCCTTCCCAGATTCTTAATTTTACTGCTTAGGGGCAGGAAGATGTGTGATATGTATAGGGACAACCAGCTCTAAGCTACAGAGTTCTTCCGGGAACTTTGGGGACATAACTTAAGTGTCTTAAACAATCCTTTCTGACGCCAAATCAAGCAATTTACGGAAGAATTGGTGAGGATAAATAGGAGGCTGCTCTGCTAGTGCCTGAGATGAGCAAAATATCCAATATGTCAGGCCCTGACATAAAATTCTAGTAACTTGTTTCTTGCAAGTTGTTGGTTCCTAAGTAGATATTACTATGTTAATATACCTGATGAATCAGGACAGTGGATGGAGTCATTCCAGGCACAGTATTGACCTCAATAATCAGTACCTACAAGCAATTGAACAAAAACTTGAATCAAAAGAAAATGAAGAATCTGATAAGGTGGGAAGGAAAGGAATTGGTTAATGGGAGACTGATAAAAGATATGAAATGGATCAAGAGGAGTAAAATCAAGAAGAGTTGATCGCATCGATATATCACAGACCTCTCCACTGTCAACATTAAGGAAAGCGTCCAGTCTTGAAAACCCTTCTAGTTGTAGAGTGTTTGCAATCAGTTCAATGCGTTGCTTACATTTCTTTAAAGCCTCATTACTGGTTCATAAAGAAGGTTTAGTCAGTGACAGAAGAACAGTTTATAGGAAAGACACTAGATTACAGCAGCCTGACTGCAGAAGCGCCTTCCGAAACATATAACCAGCAAACAGAAAAAGAAAACACAAACCTAACAATTGACGGAGGTGGCGGAGTAAGATTGATGCCAGTTCCCCCTGTCATGTAATATTTCAATTAGAACGTCAGAAATGAGAAATGGCATTCTAGAAATAAACTCATCATGCTAGTTGACTGTGTAAATGCAAGTGACTAAAACTCGAAGGACAGCCAGAAATTTCAACTGCATCAGTAAATTCTTCTTTTCTCTAATGAACTGCACTTGAAGCTTTCTTACTTTTGCGCATTACTATTGTGATTTGTTCAATAAGACGAAACTGCAATGCCAACATTGACATGCCATAAACCAGCAAACAAGTTTGAGAGAGATTCATTTAGAGGTAAGATGCAATGAAGAAGGCATACCTTGAAACTTTTCTTCAAGGGTTAAAATATCACCAGTTTCTTTGACTGTAACACTTGGACTCAGTGAGTGCATTGATCCACGTTGTCCTATGACACCAACAGTTATTTCTACCCATCGACTGTTTCCTTTCCACATAAGACGATCTGCACTTTCACCCGTTGATTTGGATGAAACAATAATCTCATCAGTCTCAATAAAAGGCTCAAAAATCAAGCGCTCAGGAGGAGGGTTTGGCATCTCAATTATTCCATGAGTCTGAAATCAGTCAAACCAAAAAGTGCATAAGCAGTGATTCCTTCATCTCAGCGATGAATCAAGCTCAACTGAAACATAAAGAAATTAATATCCTGGATTTTATACCTTCGTAAAGCTATTAGCTGGAATCCTTAAAAGACAATCCTCCAATGCTTTTAAGTACACAGCAAGGTCCTCCCGAGAGCTACATGAAAAAATTGATGACTACAAATGCTCATTATAAACAAAATAATATTCCACAAAGAGTTGGTGCAACTGATACCCATTCATGCACACAAGATCCAAAACAGCATCATAATTACTCAACAACAAAGGCGGATAGATGACAGAAACAAGAGAGAGAGGGGTAAAAATAACAAGGGGCATAAGCCTACCATAATCTTGCGACCCCAGTCGAGCACCCATCCCTTGCTGGTTTAACACACAATGTATCACATTGAAGCTTTGAGGTTATATCGAGCCAAGTCTTGTCTATAGGTACACTTAATAGTTCCTCTTTTGTGCGTACATATTTGTTTATGGTCAGAACACCCATTTGTGCAAGCTGTTAAGTTCAAGAGATCAGGATACTTGTCATGTATGATACAAATTCCAAAATGAAGACAACTATTATGGTAACCTAGGAAACAGCATAATTTAATTCAGTTTACCATACATGACTAAGAGCTAATGACGTTGCAACTTTGTCCATACAAGTCTTTGAAGCAATGACACCTGGGCCTTTATAATTAGAAGGAAAGGAAAAAAAGTATGTTATTTTAACAACAAAATTTAGCTTTCAATTGAATATATATCTATCTGAACAAACCTGTGTGTGGAACCCCTTCAGCCTCTAGCATAGACTGAAGCGTGCCATCTTCACCTATGCCTCCATGCACTGTAGAAGGCATCAGATGATAGTTCATAAATCAGCAGTTTCCAGAAGCTATATCAGATTGTGAAGTAAAGCTTCTAAAGGATACAAGAACAAGATTATCTTAAGCAGTTTGAAACCTATAGTGTACAAAAGATAGAACGGTATCAAATTTAGACAATAAAATGGAATGAAGGCAACTTCAGTTAAAAAGATGTGAGCCTAGCAAAAGAAACCTGAAATGAAAACTGTAGCCTGTACTTCCTTGGCATGCTTGATCCACTTCTCCAATGACAATCTTACAGGCGGTTCATCACCTAATTTAGTAAACAAACTCTGACTCTTAAGCCCTTCCATTAAATCAGCCATCACTTGGTTGCGCAATTGAGATGTCAATGCAGCCCGAGCTGGTTCTATTGCCTCTATGCAGGCATCAAGAACTTCCTCTGTTGTGTGTCTGAGTACAAGAGAGTATCTGGATTGAAAGCAAGGAGCAAATTATAACATTCATCAAGATGTAATAAGTGTTGAAAAAAGAAGTGAACAAACATAGAAAGCAGCACTTACGGCAATAACCAAACGACTCTAGAGCCAGCATCTGCATCCATTCCATCTGTATGTTCACCAGAAGAATGGTCACCCGAGGGGGCAAGCAAACAAGGAGTTACATCAAGCTGAGAGCAAAAAAAAAAAGATCTCATATTTCAGGCATCAAAGTACACTGTACCTACCCTAATGGGAATATACAAAGTCATATAAAAGGTAAGCCATAGGCATTGCTTTTTACAAAATACAAATTCTGAATTTGGTGGCCAGAGCTAGTTCAGGGCAAAGCATAGATCCCTGAAACTTTTTGACCTATATTCCCCTCCCTATGCATACCAGGTAAAATGTTATTAGGCTGTCTTTTCAAATGGAGAAGGCCTTCATTAATTTATACAGCCAATCTAAATATCCAAAGGATTGTTACAATTTCTATTCGTGAATATTTTAAAGCTATGTCTCCCAACCGTTTCTGTGACCTCCCTGAACTGTATAAAGTCCTAGTGGCAAGGTACCCTAGAAATATGCAACCTAAGAAATCATTTGCTACCCCAACTTACATCATCAAATGACTGCAAGTTGAGCCAAACATTCGTTCCACTCATAAGGGATACTTGACGTTCTGAACTGTCTCCTCCAAATATCACAAAAACTTTACGAGCAACTTCCCTGGGCTGTGATTTGTGTAGCAGATGGACTGATACATCATTGTATGGTTGAAGATGGGGACACCTCAAGCAAGCATGACGAATAATGCTTCTCAGAATGTCTGAATGAGAAAATCCGACCTGCACAAGAAAGGAAGCGTGTCAAAGAAATAGAGGCTTATAAATGAAATAGACTACAATCAATAAGTCACAATTACTTCTTTTTTGGTACAGTCATGAAATTTAATTAGCATGTGAATTTGAGTGGAGCTTTTAGCATCAGGGATGCCTGATAAACATCTCTTTTCAAACTTCGACATTGATCACAACAAAGAAACCTTTAGAGAAAAGGTTCCAAATTCAAGCCATCCCTACACCACAATTCAATTAATATCAAGTTATATGTGATAGCTTTTGATCAGCATTCTAAACCTTCAGGCATATGCTTCCTTGATTCACTTGAGAACAAACAACCCACCTCTAAAGAATAGATGCTAGCCTTCAACAAGTATTCAGTTCAAGATGGCTACAGATAAATGACTGGCAAATACATATAAAGCATGCTAACACTAAACCTTTCTTTAGGAGCTTACAGCAGAAATTTGTAACGAAGATTACCTTTGAGGCTTGCTGAAATAAGAAGCTGGTCTGCTCCATGCCACTGATCTGAAATATAGAATGAATATAATGAAAACCATAAGAACGAAAATAAATAAAACTACTGCCAAACATAGAGATTGACTTACCAAGTTAATATCAGTAAACACTATTGAGCCTGACTCATTCATTCCAAACTTTTCGTTGGAAGTTGAGAATGGATTCACTGAAGAAGGAAAAAACCATCCATCTATGCGAGCAAAATCACGCAGACCAAGTTGTTTGAATAACAGAGATGCTCCTTCTCTAATAGTTTTTATAATATCAACAGGAAAACGGGGTGGGGTATGGTAAGCTACCTGTGTAGAAATCAGATGTGTAAGAATATCATATATTCGGTAGCATATAAGCATTTGAGAATGGAGAACTCAGTTGATAGTACAAATCCTTTCTTGTAACCTTTTTGTACCTTAAAAGGAAACAAGAAGATGTCTTGTAATTTAGCAATCCTCAGAGGTACTGCTGCATTACCTGTCTTGTAGGTAGATACTTCCTCCGATAGTTGAAAATTGCATCCTTTTCTTTCAAATCAACACTTCCATGAAACTGAAGTGTCACCTGTACATTGGTGCCACATTATGAAAACCAAGAACTCCATCAGTAGCTTCATTGGAACCTGACTTTATTCTAAAAAATCAAAGTCAAAAGCACAAAGAGAATATACCTCTGTTGGCAGAAGAACAACAGGGTGAGAGTCAACTCCAGACCCCACATCAAGGACAATGGCTGTAAACTCACTGCCTCCTTCAAGAAACACCTCAACTAGTACTCTACTGTCAATCCCCTTCCAAACATTAGGAGAAAGTTTTAGTTCACATGGTCAAATCGTCCAGCTATAATCTAATAGTCAAGTTTTGGCAGGCAGTTTATAACATACCTAATTTATTGAGATGCTAAAATGGGAAATAAGTTTCTATTATCTTCAGGGTTCAAGACGAAGTTCCAAACTTTTCCTTGGGTATCTCAGGTCATAGAGGAAAATAGTCTCGTCTTTTGGTTAATTAAAGGCGCTTTTAATATCAGTTCCATATGAAGGAATTGATCAAAACTTGAAGGGTTTATATGACTATTAAAATTTCCCAAGGTATAATCGTCAGCACTAAATGTAACTTCGAAGTGAGTTGCCAGTTATCTTGAAGTTAGCCACATGTTTACGAAGATAATAATCTCAAAGTTTGAATCAGGTAGCAGAAAAGGAATTACCTCATAGATGATATCATTTGCTTTCTTAAGAGAATCAGCAACACCATATGCAACGGTAACTCCAATACTTGATCCTGCTTTGGTTGGCT
The DNA here is from genome assembly GCA_027568895.1 of Erythroxylum shatona. Classification (NCBI taxonomy): domain Eukaryota; kingdom Viridiplantae; phylum Streptophyta; class Magnoliopsida; order Malpighiales; family Erythroxylaceae; genus Erythroxylum; species Erythroxylum shatona. Next base: position 1,421,296 of record JAOSBK010000005.1, on the reverse strand, counting down.
TTACCTGAAATATGAAGCATAAACTTAGGGAAACCAAATGTTAAATCATTCAACAGTGGACATTTGGTTTTTGCCATACTTCACTTACCACAACTTTCCCAGATCTATCATCCAATTGATTGATCTCAAACCACTTGGATAATACAGATTTGTCCATCTCTGAGCCCTGTATTACCAATTGTATGTAAGCAAATACAACTATAACCAAATAAGGGTAAAGAAAAGAAGATACAGTAAATCTTTCTGACCTAGTTACACATATTCTGAATTGGGCATGCATAAGCAGCATTGAACCAAATAAGTAGCTGTGACAAGCAAATGGTAAGTGTCAAGTAGGGAAGTTGAATACCTGGACTAAACAGCCAGGTACAGTTAAGAATCCTTGCTTGTTGAGCTCCAAGGAGGCATCATACTGCAATAGTTAAATGGAAAATTGTGACAACAATAAGGACCTTAAAGGCTCAATTCACCATGGTTATGTATAACTCCACTTGGCATCATGTAGTTTAGGTTATGCAGTAAGTTGCTAGTTTTGGTTGGAACCTATCTTAGTTGGGAAATATTAATATATCTTCATGCAGCAGCTTAACAATTGTATTCTGGAAATATTTTTCATATTTGAGAGCATTGAGTCAACAATTTTCAGAAATGTGATGCATTATAGATCTTACAAAGATGTTAATAATTTCTCAAAGAGGATTGCATGTGAGATGTCAGCACCCAGTCAACTTTGAGAACAAGTAAATAAGATTTCAAATACCTTGTCAAATGCTCGACGGCACTCCTTCGATCCTGTCCCAACAAATGGAATATTGTAATTTTCCAACAGCTCCTGAAGGTTTCTCACCAAAAATCAAACCAAGTCAGAACCTTCATCAGATATTTTCACAATGGCCATATGTGCATTGCATAGAACATTAGCAATAACTAAGGATGTCTACACCTGGATGCCACCATCTTCACCAAATTGACCATGAATCACAGGGAATACTATGTCCACAGAAGCTGTGAGGTGTTCTGCAAATTCAGACAAAGATGAAAAACCTAGGGCAAGGCTGCAAAAGTTAGACAATTAGTGGTCTCACCATTTTCAACTGCAACAACATAGTTACACTAAATTAAAATAAAAAGAAAGTACAAATTTTGCTAACCTTTCGAGTTTAAAATCAAAATCTGCAGGAGTATTTGAGTATACCTGAAATTTGGGATAGAAAGCCAAAATTTTGAACATTGTAATGAAAATACTAATAAATTAGTTCACTTCATTTTATGTAACAGGGCTTCTTATCATTTGATGCGACCAAAACAAAGCAAAGCCATCAACATTTTTTTATAGATAGAAACTATCATATTCTAAACAACCCAAGATGAAACTAAGTGAAAAAAACCGAAATCCTGTGCATTTGGCAGTTGCTGCTAACATCTAATAACACATTTGACCACTACTTGTTTGTTTCATGCAATAAACCACTATCAACAATCAACCAAATAGGCCTAAATAATGAACAGCTCGTGTACAAACCTGCGCAGAGGATATGGCGTATGCATTAAGATTAGAGTCTATGTAATAGCAGCTGACATGCAAATCATCTCCCTGTTACAAATCCACTCTTATAATAAGTCAATAAGATAAAAAGGGTTAATAATACCAAGTAACTATTTTCCAAAGGCATAGTATGATTTAATTTCTTCAAAAGGAACTCTATTTTTTTAATGAATTACTATTTCATCAATTTTCTTTTAGCAATCAAACTATAGTTGTAATCAGTTTAGTCAAAAGAGGTAAGATAAGAGGAGGGATAATTAATTCACATTGCTTGCCATGAGGTCTCAGGCTGGAATATCGCCAATGACCTCGTAATCAAGCCCGTAGTTTGGCATATCAAATGACCTAAATTATTAATTGCACCTGTGGGTTTATAAAAAGTTTGAACCTGCTACGTTCAAGCTTGATTCATTACAAATTATTACATGCACCTGCAGATATGAACTTTGCTACATTCAAACTTTATGAAGCTTTATTCATTAAAAATTATTATCTGTAACTGCGAATTTATCTGGAAAAAAATAAGTGCAGGTTTATCTACAAGAAAGAGCACAAACTTTCCTATGTTCAAGCTTGATCAACCTTATTCACTAGTTGCACATGCGAGTTTATCAGGAAAAAACAAAACAAAACAAAACAAGCGGAACTTTGCTACATTCAACCTTGATTCATTTAGATTTTTTGAGTTCAAGCCTTTTAGTCAAGTTATGGTTTAATGTCTAGACTTTATTCGTATAAGTTGAACCAAGAAAATATCTTCAAGCTTGAGCTAAGTTGAAGTTTAATGAGTTCAAGTGATTGAAGGACTCCCTAAAGCATCTCTAGTATTTGAAGTACTAGGTTCGAGTTTTCTAAACTATTTAAGAACTTTTTAGAGCAACGGATTTGATGAAAGGGTCTATTTTCAATTCATATCAGATTATTATCTACTCGAGAAACAGGAAGAGTGAGTAATAAACAATAACAACCAAAGCAAGCACCTGAATGTGATCAAGAACTGATCTCGCAGAGTTGAGTGAAATCCCGCGCTCAGCAGAAGGCCCACCACACACCACACCTACTCTCAGAACCCTATCCTTCTCTTTCCTCTTCTCCACGTCCTCCTCCTTAACCACCTCCACCGCACTGGCGCGTGCAACTCCAGCCCCCGAACATCCCGCGTTCAATGAAAAACCAGAGCTCCTCGGCTTCGGACTCAAGCCCAACAAGTACGAGGGACCGGAAGAGTATGAAAACGAGTTCTTCTTCTTCTTCTTCCTAGTGTTAAGAAGAGCAACGGCGTCGTCTCGGCTTTGAAGAGACGGATTGGAGGCAAAAGAGAGGGACGCCATTGAAAAATCGGAAAATTCAAACAACGGAGCACAGGAGGGACGATGATGGATTCAGATACAGACCAAGAAGTCGAATCTTATACAAACACACACGTATATAAAAATGTAACCAAGAAGAAAAGAAGAGATTGGAAGTGGGGAGATGAGTGTGCGTGGCACTTTTGGCATTTTGCCTTTTGTTTGGGTTTCCGGGCGGCAAAGTAACGGCCCCTTCTCGGTGGCCGTTGGTGCGGACGGTTAATCCATTCGATAAATCCTAATGCGACAAGGATTAGGTTTTGTTTGTGTCTGATTAACTAATTAATTAATTATTAATTATTAATTATTAATTATTATGGATCCAATCATAAGCTATCAATCAGGTAAATAGTACAAAGCTGCAAACGACAAGTTGTTTCATCGAGATAAAGAAATAATTTTAATCAACCAAATATACTAATTGGCCTAGTATCAGAATTTAACACTTACCAATACCAATTTCTCGTTTGGTGCAAGGAAGAGTTCCCTAATAAGACTTTAATTAATAGAATAGAATCAAAAGAAATGGAACAGAACATAATAATTTATAATAGAATATAATATAATATACTGAAAAGTTATCTATGATGAATGAAATGGTTTATAATATAATGTAATGAAATATTGTTTGGAAGATAGATAAAATATAATTACTGTATAATAAATGACTATTATATTTCTAATATTGAAATGGTAATTATAAGAGGTTTAATGCTACGACTTTAAAACAAAAATTATGTTTAATTAAAAAGTTACGATTCAAGTCACAATCAGGACAAATAATTTTTATATATTTTATGTTTTAAAATAATAAAATTTTTAATAAAATTTTTATTATTAATTATATAAAAATGTTATTATTATTTAATATATTTTATTTTATGTCATTTAAATTTTAAAATAATTTATTTATATTTTTATTTATATAGAAATTTATACAAACAATGAATAATTTTTTATATTTTCTATTTTCATTAATAAAATTTTATTTTATTATTAATAATATAAAAATTTTATTATTAAGGTAAGGAGAAATAATATAAAAATATTATTAATTATATACAATTTTGTGAATATTAATAAATGAGTATGGGGAAAAAAGGGATTATGATTAGAAGAAATAATTGATATTAAGAAAAATTATTGAGGACATATTAGATAGTATGTATTTATTAGTTTACGTTCCATCCTAAACCTTATGAATCGGATATTTCTTATTTTCACTGCTTATGATAAAGTGGAACATAACTTGAAACTCTCCGCTTTTACCCATTCCGATCCATTCCATTATGAAACCATCAACTTAACGATGAAAGTGTGTTATGTTTTATTTCATTCTATTACTAACCCTTAAACTAAATAGGACCTAAATGACTTAAGTTCCTTGTAAAAGAATAAGCATTTTAACCCCAGGACACAGATGAGTTGGTAAGGGACTTTCCTGGCTTAAGTGAGGTCGCGAGTTCGAATTGCTCTCATGTATGAAGTCGTTTAAAACTTGAGGCCAGAACTTTGCCTCCCGCAAGGGACTTATCTGGCTCAAGCGGGGATCAGTCTGGGTGTGGGTGGCTTAAAGATGTCTTCCTATAGTTGAGACCCTCCTAGGACACCTCGTGAACGACAAAAAAAAAAAAGAATAAGCATTTTTTGGGCCACAGTTTCAATGGACCTGAGTAACATGACACAATCGTAAAGCTCTCTGGGTCTTATACTGAATTCTGGGCCTATTATAACTTAGACCTAACAAATATTATGTAGCCCAGTTTATGTTCTTCTGTGCTTGTTGTTTTTTTTTGTTTGGTAAGATTGAAAAGTCCAGCTTGATAGATTAACAGGCTTAATGTCCATTCTAGTTCTTCGATGGGTTTAGACTTTGGCAAAAGCTAAAAGATTAGATGTAGGAATAGCAATGGACCGCCCTGTTGGCTCAAATGCTGCAATTCAAACTCAAATTGACTATTTAAAACAATGTTATTCTTAATAAAATTTTAAAAAAATGTTATTTTCTGGACCTAAGTTCGACTAAAAATTTAATCAAATTGGTATGATTTGTTGATTTTGGATTGAATTCAAACTTTATTATTAAAATTAAATAAGTTTATAACATTAATTAAATTAATATTTATTGACAAAATAGTCAAACCGTCTAATCCTAATTCATTTACGAGGGTTTGAATCTTTATAAAATACATAATAAATGCATGCTGATAAGGATTTTAGAAGAGTCACACCCAAACGCTAGCTTATTAGGGTGGAGAGCCCAAAGTCCTTATAAATCTCATATCAACTTTGTATTTAATCAATATGAGATTCAAGTCTCATACTTTGCAATTAGATCAAACCGTAATATTCGTCCCCCCATAAGGACCAATATCTTCATTGGTCACGGTCATGTTGATCACGGCTGACACTTTCAGGTCACCACTCCATGGGCCATCACTTTGAGATCCTTGTTGTTCACGGCCACGTTGGTCACGGCTGACGCTCTCAGGCCACCACTCCGTAGGTCACCACTCCAAGACCGGCTCTGATACTAATTGATAAGGATTTTAGGAGAACCACACCCAAAAATTAGCTTATGAGGGTGGAGCGCCCAAAATTCTTATAAATCTCATATCAACTTTGTATTTAATCAATATAGAATTCAAGTCTCATACCTTACAATTAGATCAAACCGTAACACATGCTAAATTTATTCTCTATCATTTCTTCAACTCAAAATCAATTCAAAACAAAAATGTATATTCAATGTGTACAAATCAATACAGGCAGGACAAGTAAGAGCACGTAAAGAAAGACAAATGGAATTTGTGGAATGTAAACCTGTACCAAAAAGTCGCTGCGTGACTTGAATATGTGTTTTCAGTGTCACCGTCCCAATTAAGATAATTATAATGGACCACCAATTCTACTAAATTATACAAAAAGAGACAGTATGGTGTAACTGGAATTCAAACATCCTAAGAGTGAAATTGTGTGTCGAGATTGATTATCATATTATGTTCGTGGAGTGACCACGAACGGTGGAGAGTGAAAATTGAAAAATAATTAACATGAAATCACATATTAATTTCATAGTTAATCAATATAATAAAGTAACCATAAGATTGCAATATGCTAGATTTAATAATTAGACGGATAGATATCTGAAAATTGAAGAATAATTGAATGCATTATTATTTTTTATGAATAGAAGATACAGAGATATAGAAGATTGACTACTGTTATTTTAAACTCTGATTAAAAATACATGCAGTTCTCAATAGGGCAACTGTTTTTAAAGTTGGCTAACAGTAACATCTCCTGTGCACTGTAAAACATGGGTCAAGCCTATTCATCATATAAGGTTCATGAACACAAGCCCATTGACACCTTATGGAGAGAATTACCAAGCCTAATTATCTTGACATCTAATTAATTAGAGTTTGTACAAAATTATGTTTATTATGCTAGTCCACAAAATTATTGATAAAATTCTATCAAAATATCTTAAATTTTGTAAATATTTAATTAAATCAAATCTACTATTTCATCATAAATAATTAATTGATCAAATAATTTATTTAAATCATATTACTTAAAAGTTATAATGTATAATCGATTTAAAATATATTATTACATCTAGACATGATAAATGACAATAAAGTCTAAAGGTTCGGCTTTGAATTTATCTTAACATTAAAATTTTAAATTTTATTACTTAAAATAACGTCATTTTAATTTTTCCAAATTAACATTATCCAATCATTTAAGTCTCGAACCAATCTTTAAATTTAAAAGTAATCTCAATTTAAAATTTTCAAAACTAGACCGAAAGTTAAATTAGTAAAACAAAAAGTTTAAGGTTTAAATGGTTCAAGTGTTCAATTGATATTAGAGTATCATAAATTTTAGAATTGAAGAATTTAAAAATGATTATCTTATCGAAAAAGTTAAAGATTAATTAAACAAAGAGACAGTTAAATAAAAATTAATTTATTTAAAAATTAATTTATTTATTTATAAAATTTACTAATTAATTAATAAATCAATCAATTTTTAAGAACAAAATTTATTAAATTATATTAAATCTAAAAATTAAAAAGCAAAAAGCAAACCCAAAAATTGACTTATTCAAAACTAATTAAATCGTACATAATTTTAAAAACTATGCTTCTTTGCCATGAAACGAGTGAAAGTTGAAGGCGTATGTGTTGCTGATATCTTTCACTTTCAGGCCACGTAATACAACTTAACAATTAAATTAAGAATCAGTGGCATGCCCACGAAATACGAGGTGAGGTGTTGAACACGTTACTTGCAGCTTAATCATGAGTTTAAGTGGTATTAATGAACTTGATTTGAATCCAACAAGCCTCTAAACTTCTATAATTAATGCACTATAAATTTATTACTTTTGGTTGGTTCCTCATAAAAGAAAGAAAAAGAAAAGAAAGCTTGACCAATTGATGAACACAACATTAAAAACTATTAAGGGGCATCTTGGCAAGATTACCATTAGTATAAATGATCTCAAGCCTAACAGGAAGCCACTTGAGGCCAAGCTAAAAGTAATTAAGTTGCAATAAAACCTTTATTGCTTAGAGGGAGAACAACCGATAAAAGTTGCTCGTTATGACTAGAAAGTTACGTGTTTAAATTACGGAAATAGTTTTTTTGTAAAAAAAATATAAGGAGAAGATTGTAAACATTGATGATCCTCTTCAGATTTTCACAAAGCGGAAAGTCTTGTGTATTAGATACGTTGACTTAAAATATTTATAACTTGACAGTATTTAAAATAAATTAGTAAATTTTGTTATATAACAATTTCAATAAACTATATTTAAAATTTTAAATTATTCAGTTTTATAATATTAGTCAAGAAATAAAAATTATCAATAATATATTAACAATTTTTAATTTATTATCAACTTAAATAATAATTAATTATTATCGTCAATCTTACTAACATATATCATTTAAAGCTTTTTATGCACATTAATTATTATTTTTAATTAAATTATAACCATTTATTTATTAAGAGCTTCACGTATACTTATTCAATTTATATGGCATAACGAGACTAATGAGAGGAGTTAACAAGATTAATTTTTAGACTATATTTATAATAAATTAAAACTTATGGCATTTAATTAATATTTGTATATATTTAATTAACAATATAAAATAAATATAATTTCAAATTAAAATAATTATTTTAATATTTTTATAATCTTAACTTTAATTAAGAGGTAAAATTAGTTATTGATTAATTAATTAATTTTACATGATATCGATATTATTAATTTATAAATATTTTATAATTCTCTTGCTCTTGTATTAATTAGACTGAAAAGAGAAGGTGTCAATCTTAATCATACTTGATTTAACTTGTGAAAACTTTTTCAAATGTGTCACATTTTGACGATATTAAACATGTAAAAGTAGATTGCATTTCATGACCTCGAGCTTGCGCTATCGTGACGAAGGCTTGAAAAATGGTATTAACTATTATAGATATGCTCCTAAACACATCGTATCTGACATAAAGTTACATATAAATGAATATATATATGTATATGCACACACACTCTACAAAAAGGACACTTAATTAGGGTTACTCGTACTGTCTGTTTAAATGAACTTTGGGAAGGTCAATAAGTACTTTTTCTACTATAAAAGTTTTTCTAAAAAAACGAGTATTTTGTTGTAAAATAAAAAATCACTTATTTAATAGATATGATTTTTTTGGCAGTCAAAATACAGCTTTTTAAGAAGCTTAAATTTGAAACTTCTAAAAAAAATCACCTTTTCAAGCATATTTTTCTCATCAATTAATGAGCCTATTTTTAATCATTTTTATCTTTATGTTTTACACATAATTCCCACAGTACTCACAAACTCATATTAACGTTTATTTTAGGATTTATATAATATTATTTTGACTTTTTTAATATGTTTTAATATTTATTTTTGATACTAGTTTTTACTTATGTTATAATCTATATAAAAGATTTGGTTATATATATTTTTATTTATATTTCATACGGTTTAAAATTATATAATAATTAATATATTATACTGCATATCATTTAATATTC
>JAOSBK010000005.1:1395790-1407429 GCA_027568895.1 Erythroxylum shatona | reverse complement strand
AAAAAAGCGTTGGCTTCCTCGACGTTCTCTTCTAAACGTAGAGAAAAACGTTTCCTTACTCCCCCTTCAACGACGTTTCTGGCGACGTTTTCATAAACGTCAACATTAACAATCACCGACGTTTTCCTAACATTTGCGATGTTTTTAAAACGTCGCAAATTGGATATTTTTTTTGTAGTGTAATAAGCAAGGGCTTAAAAACAGGATGCAAGTAACTTTTTCAATAGCCTATAGAATCATATAATCCGAGTCACATACACATTAAAAAGGCACGTGCAATTGTTATCTAATTCAAGAATAGAAAGAAAGTTTTAAGAGTTGTTAGAGTACTTATCTAAGGGTACTAGAAAGAGTTTACAAACCTCTTACAGGTGTTTCTAAAAACACTCCATCTCTTGTAACTTGCTGTTTCCTTTAAGCTAGTGGAACCACTAATTGTGAGATTCTTAGATGTAGATAGCATTTAAACTCTCGAACTAAGTATATATTGTGTTCATATAATTTCTGTTACTCTTACATTCTGCAAAATCAAAATAATTTGCATCAGTCTTTGTGGTAAAAGATAACAGAAAGGTACAAAGATCTTAACAATATTACATCTCATTTAATTTTAAATAGTAAAAATAAGAAACTTTCGATTTAAGAGGTTTATGATAGAATGTAAAGTCATAAACAATTTTTCATTATACTACATTATAAACTCTTTTTCTAAACAACATTTCAAACATTTCACTATACTATATTATAAACCCTTCTTCTATCCCTTCTATACAATAATTTTCTAATATTACATCCATTTACATTCTATTCTATTATAAATCATTCTATTTCATTAAAAACCTTATGTTCAACCAAACTTATTCTTACATTCTATCCTAAACCCTCCAAATCGAAAGTAACTTATTTTTAATATTTAGAATAGAATGAGATGTAACGTGAAACCCTCCCCTTCCATCCTATTTCATTTCATTTTATTATAAACTTTCATTTCAAACAATGAAATAATATTACATACCATTTTATTTCATTAATAATCACTCAACAAAATATAGCTTTAATCTAAATTGCGACTTTGCATGAAGATAGAAGTCTAGAAAAGGGGAAGTTTTGTAAATAAAATGGCAGGTAGGAAATTTAATTGTGAATTATAGCAACTTAATGTAAGGTAAAGTTTAATTTTTTAAAACATTTGACCTATGGATTTTGGACAGAAATCATTCCTAAGGGGAAACATGCAAAGAAGTCTAGAACACTGAACCATACAAAAATTCCACAAATCCTTAAAGCAAACAAAAATAATCCAATAACAAGAATGCTTTTCTTTTTTTACAATGTCGAAAATCAACAAGAAAAGTCAGAAGGATTTGGTAATATCACATGCATCATTCCTATATACTATAATCTAACCTAGAAGTCAATGTAAGTCATAAGAAAGTTCATTTGATTGTGTAGCCCCATTTTGGAACCAAATGATAAGGATTTGGTTTTGTGTAACCTATCAAACTAGGGTAGTAGGATTGAGATTTGAGTGTAGAGCTTTGGCCCGCCTGTGGGGTGGTGCGCCAGTTGGGCCCTCAATGATGAGGTGCGCTCGCTTGACTCGCCTGTGGGGTGATGCGCCAGTTGAGCTCTCAGAGAGGTGTGCCCGCTTGGCCTGCCTACGAGGTTTCCTCGAATCAAAAAAAAAAAAAGGTAGCTAAATAGCAAATTAATATCTCCGTGATATACACACACCTACTGACTACTGTATATGCGATCGCTACATTTACAAGGCAGATTGTTCACGTTCGTCTTTGGCAAGTTCCAAGTTTTGATAGATTTTAACAGGTTTGTAGTGTATACACTTGTTTGTATTTCCTGCAATTCTCAGGTTTTTAAGCAATAAATGCATAGTATTATGTATTCGATTACTGACACATGAAAGAATAATTCAAAAGCCTCACTTGACTGAACTCTAAGCAATCTGAACTCTCGACTTAAGCATCAGAGTGCTAACGTTAGAACAACCTCCGACCATATTCTGCAAAAACACAAGACGAAAAGTGTAAACGGTAGGTCTGTGTGATATCAATCATATTCATTGATCAACTACTTCCTTGCAAGTTAATTATCTGCATGCTGTTTAAGATCCAAGCATTGGATTAAACTGTTCTCACATACCATTTCTGAACAGGCCTGTCTTTCAAGCGAAGCAATTCACATCTACCTACCTACTGTTCAGGTGCTAACAACAAAATTCTATTCCCTTTCGGTTGTCACACAGAACTTGGGTTAGGGCATATATGTAAATAAGTGGCCTTTTGTAATTATAGTGATCTTGTGGTCCTGTAACTTGGTTGTGAGTTGTAAGAAGCTTTTTGGCCATTTGGGTCTGCAAAAACCTATGGGAAGGTCCCACCCCCAACTCAGATCTTCATTTCCTGCCTTGTACCCACCGTAGACCACACTTCACTTACTTGCCTCTTTTCCGTTTGTATATATATAAATGAGGGGGCATGTGTGTGAGTACAGAATATTGCAGATTATGTCCTAAACTCACCACTTTAAGAGCCTCTTAAATTTCTCTCATTCTCATACAGTTTTGCCTTTCTATATCAGTCCCAGTTCCTGGAATATATGAGAAAGGTGCGCGTGAGCAAGATGGAGAAGCAGGGCACGTGCATTACTAACTCATGCAATGATCCCAGTTGAAGAGGACACACACAAACCAGTCTGAGAGTTATATTATTCTCACCTACTTTTGTTTAACTAGGTTTTTTTTAGCTCCAGTGAGTTAGTTCTTCATGTGCCCGTCTTCCCCATCATGACCACTTCACCTATTAGCTCTACAGTTTCGAAATGGAAAGTGATTTTCTTTAACAACCTTCGAGGTATGTATTCAAGCTTGTCAGTTCTGAAAGTGTTTCATTTCATGGTGATTTAACAAGTAAGGGGACTAAGATAATTCATGTAGGTCAAACATGTTAATCCATATATTAAAAGGGTCTCTTAAATGCTTTGCATGTTAGTTAAGTATCAATATCATAGTTGGGAATCATTTACTTAAATGTCATAATCAAAAACTGTCGGCCTGCAGGAATGTCACTGTACCTTTCTCTATTATATCCGTCTTGCTTACTTGAGATAGAAGTTCAGAATGTAACTCTTACTTGTTTGATAAGAGTGTCCTCCACACAACATTTAAAGATTTCTTTTTGAGGTATCTACTTGAAAGTTTAATAACCTGTTCCAATTTCTAAGTTTCCTGGAATTAGATGTAAGCGTAGGCTATATATATATATATATATGGTCGAATGTTCGACACAGACAGGAGATGAGTTCGACAGGAATCTGATACCTGCAATACTATAGAGTTGCTGTTATTAATTATTTACATTGGAACGTCTCAACAGCTGAACACTATTGGTTGAAAAGAGAAAAGGGCTTTCTTTATGCTCAACTTAATCCTAATATGAAATATGGATTAAAGATAATGAAAATCTATGCTTTCAGTGAAGTGGGCAGTTGTCATCAGTCACAAGTGTGTCACGTTTGCTCTCAATCTGTCACCAATTTTAACGTCTCACAAGGGCAGTAAGAGTCACATCTCGTATTAAAAAAAGAAGATAAAAGTCTATAACTTTAAGGCTATGAATTAGAGCATATAATTCTCTTAAATTCAGATTAGAGATGTCAGAGCGATTTGAACTTCGGGTGTTACACTTACACCAATAATTCATGAAAGGTCAGCCAATAAGTAGACCTAAGGCATGACATATTCCTAGAAAAGTTACTGATAATACATCACGAATAGGTGAATAGGAGCATTTGGTACTACCATCCAGGAGACACTATCAAGTAACCATCTTAGCATTGGATGAGAATGGAAAGCCTATCCGAAATGATCTCTTCTTGATTTTTGTCTTGGTAATTACCTCCACACAAAGTACAGGTCTCTGTCTAGATGTGATCTTTCTCATTTTTCAGCTTTATCTTATCCACACTTACGCAGTTTTCAAATCTCCTTTTGAATAATATGGCTTTCATGTAGAGAAGAATTTGATATGCAATGGTCAGTTCAGTAATCAATATTCCAAGGTGTTTCTTTTGACTTGTATATGGTTTATATCACGATCCGGTAAGGCTAGAATTGACATAGAAAAGCATTTCTTTGTTGGTAAAAAGTTCACTGTCGTTTGGAACAAGAGAACTGTTGGATTCAGAGCTAGTTCTCAACAGAAACTGAAGTTCTTGCTTCTGACAAACAATATAGGAGACAATGATAAGGTAAATTCTTTCTTGCTTCAGTTTCCTGAACTCTAAATTAATTCACTCGATGGTAATATGTACCAGTCTTCATGAGATTGCCACTTCCTAAAAAGGGTAAGATTCTTATCTGGTTGGTGAAACGCAGTCTTGCCACGACCTTTGGACATTGTTCTCAGCTGCCAATGACTCTTGTTTTCTTTGATTCATTCCTGTAAAAACCCAGATAGGAAAAAAAAAATCAGTTTCTTTCTTTTCTCATGAACTGTGCATTTCACAAACCAGAATAGATCTGAGAATATTGTGGCAGTTTATTGTGTACTGTTACATGACCTGAGTTCTTACAGTGTTTAATGTTGAGAACTATTAGATATAATAACTTCAATTTTTTCCCACTGTTCAGTCTCATAATTCAAAACAATAATCAATCAAAACAGAAGTCCTTGTCTCAACAAACAATGTCTGCTTCAAGAAAGGCAATGCGAAATAGACCTATAATGGCACCTAGGATGCTTCGTTGACAGTGATATCACTGAAAAAGTGACCAGTGCGTAAACCTTTATTACTTTTTGTCTTAAGAATTATTTGTGATCTTACTTTGAATTGAAAGCCTGCCAATAGCCAATGCACATAAAGATGTGTCATTAGGACCACATATCTGAAGAGATTTTACATGTCCTGGGTTATTTCAAAAGATTGGATTTCAGATTGAGCAGAATCAAACAAAAATCGGGGTGCATAATCATTAGAATACTTATCCAAAGTAATCAGAACTTGAAGAAAAGAAAAAGGTTTTGCTAAATTTGCTCCTGATTTGTTCGTTTAACCGATCTTATTGTCGAAAGTTGGCTGGCATCTTTGCCTGGTCCCAACTTGAAGAACTGGCTATTGTATAAGAAGTTCTATATTTTCTTTTCCTAATAAGAGAACTCACCACAGATATTCCTCATATGCGTACCTGATCGTAATTTCTGAAGTAGATAATAGCCTATCAACCACACAATCACCGCAGCTATTCTTTATATGCATACTGACTATATTTTCTAAAGTAGATAATAGCCCACCAACCACGTAATCTAAATCCCTCGGTATCATTTGAGCAACCCCAACAATAAGTGGACTGCTTGAATGACTAAAGACAGAATTAAGCCTGCCCTTTACATTTCATTTCAGGACATTACTCTCACATTACTTTGAATAACCTATCTTCCTCTGGATGATCCAGGGTCATTGTTGAAACCCTTTTGGGTCCCAAACTATGGTATGAATAGAGCATACGTCCAGATGATTTCTCCTTTCAGGTTCAGTGAGAATACAAAGTAATGCAACCCATATACAAGGTTCCTGAAGACAGACTAGCCTTATTTGCAGACAGGCTCATATGACACCATACTATAATTTGGTTTCTGCCAAATCAACCAATGTATGATCCATAATATTAAGGTCTAATTCAGAGCTAAGGAGAAGTTCTTCCCAAGCCCGGACACCTGGAGAGGCATTCTTTTCAACCAGCTTTTCAAGTAGCCCAAATGCTTCTGAAATCAAACGCCTCTGGCACAGCCCACAAATTAATTCATCAAATGCTAAGCTCTGAGCGCATAAACCCTTATCCAGTGCGTCAACCATCAATGCACAAGCTTCATTAACCTCACCATTACTAGTCAAACCATCCACCATAATCTTATAGGTCTGAACATCAAGTTCAATGCTCTTTGATCTGATGACCCTCACAAGTTCCTTTGCCCTACGGACCTCTCCAACGTTAAACAGCCTATCCAGCAATGTATTATAAGTAACCAAATTAGGCCTGCAGCCCAACTCCTCCATAGAAGCCGCCATCTTTATTCCAGCTTCAATTTTATTTTGCTCACACAAGCCATTTATATAAAAATTGTAGGTATTCACGTCAGGAACCAAACCAAATATAAGTAATTCATCGAATAGCTCATCTGCTTTCAAGTAATCACCAATAGCAATAACTCCATTTAAGACCATAGTATAGCAGACTATATCAGGTTTGATTCCATCTGATTTCATCAGATCCAGAACGTCCAAAGCATCCATACCCATTCCTGATTTGACTAGAAACTTAATCACGTTAGTATAGTCTCTCATTCCAGGAGAGAAACCTAAGTTCTTCAATTGTCCTAAAAACCCCAAAACCTGAACACTTGTTACATCCTTCTGTCCACAAAATGATGACATCAACAAAGAACATATCTTCTCATCAACGCTAAAGCCATCACTTACCATGCAATTAAACATCTCAATAGCACCCTCAACCTTTTTAATTCTACAAAGGGACGTAATCAATACATGCAAAGTCGACTCTTCCAGTCGAATATTCATAACCCCAGTATTCAACAAAATTTCAGGAACCAATTTGAGACCTTCACTACTTTCACAAAGAACTGAGAGCAATGCATTGAGAGAGTACACTGTAGGCACACATCTGAACTCGGGTATTCTATAAAACAAGTCGATGGCTTCTTGAAGCTTACCCGCATGGCCATAAATCTGAATCAAACTTCCGATAATGAACTCAGGAACCTCAAAATTTTCAATTTGTTTGATGTGGTCGAGAACTGAAGGAATGAGGTGAAGTTGGGAAGCTTTAGCCAAAGTTTTGATCACAAGGAGGTATGCTTGAGGTGTTGGTTCACAGTTATAGATGCTAAAGGAATGAATTAGCGAAGAAAGAAGATGGGGTTTGTTGTTAAAGCTTTGACCTTGATGTTGCACTGAAGTTGATGGTGATGGTGGTGGTGGAATTTCAGCTTGTTGTTTAAGGGCTTG
The DNA here is from genome assembly GCA_027568895.1 of Erythroxylum shatona. Lineage (NCBI taxonomy): Eukaryota > Viridiplantae > Streptophyta > Magnoliopsida > Malpighiales > Erythroxylaceae > Erythroxylum > Erythroxylum shatona. The sequence continues at coordinate 1,400,388 of JAOSBK010000005.1, read as the reverse complement.
CATGGCTTGTTGTTCACATAGCATTAGGTGCCATCTGGCTTTGTATGGTGAGTGAGGCCACCTTCTATGTTTCCTCAAGAAAAAGCCAACACCTTTGAAACTTAAGGACCTACCCATATACAAAATTCGCTGCTAGCAACTGATTCCGCCAGTTAATGAAGTTGTAAAGCCCCTTTGCACGTCGATTTTTCTCTAAGAAGCATATAATCAAACACTTGGTGTGCAAATGCGAGTCCACTCTCACAAAAAGCCTGAACGCTTACATAAGTATGAATCATTTGATGGGTCTCTAATTTGGTTCTCAATAGCTACGTTCATGTGGTGCTTTTAACTATGCTGCAATGGAAGATATGGGGCATTTCAAATATGAAGCTGCACAAAGTGAGATATGTATATATGGGATCGGAGTCGGACCCAAACCCAGCTACAAAATTTCAAGCCGAGTACAGCCTTACGTGGATATACTCTTTGTATCTTAAATGATAAAGTAAATATTTTAAAAATTAAATCGAATAAGCTATAAAATTTAAGATTTGAAATATCGAATTATTATTAGTTAAATAAATTTTAAATTTTTAAAATATAATTAAAAAATATTGTCCTTAATTTAATCTTTAATTGAAAATATTAAATAAAAATTAATTAGTTTATTTTAATTTATAAAAATCTATTAATTTATAAAAATTAACCGATTAATGAATAAATTGATCGATTTTTAACAACAAGAATCATTAACATAAGCTGAACTGAAAAATTAATTAGTTCCAAAAGTTTCATGGTTAACCCTATTTGACTTTTTAATCATTAGATAATGTTGATAATTTATCAATTTAGGTTCATATTTTCTAATATTTTTCTTTATGAAGTTAAAAATATTTATTAAGTTTGCTCAAATCTAATTTAACATGTTTACTTTAAATTGATTACATTTAACTTGGATTAATTTTTTATAAAATTTAAATTATTAAATTTAATTCAATTGAATTTAATACTTAAATTTTAAATTTTAAAATTAACTTGATGTAGTTTGTTATTTAAATTATTAAATATATTTTTAAATCAAATTTCCTGAATCAATATTATATTTAAGTTAATTATTTAGAGTAGGTAATCAATAGATAATTATGTACTCTTTTTCAATTTTGTGTAACAATAATAATTATATTTTTAAAGCTTATCATTTTTAATAACATTTTTTTAAAATTAGTATCAATACTTTTTTTAATTATTATTATTTATTTTACTTTTTGGTACTTTTTATTTTATTATCTTCATGTTAGATTTTATTTTTACATATGTCATTTGGTTATATTTTATATTTTATTTATTAATGTATTTATTGTAATTTTATTTACGTAATAATTTAGCTTCACAGTTTTATTTATTTACTATTTAATCAGCGTCATTCTTTTATTATCACATCTGCATGCGGATTTATCGGAACTAACCTTTCTAATATGTAGAGATAAGATTGCGTATTATCAAATTTTTTCACACCTCATCTTATTGTGAAATTTCGGATTAAGTGTGATGATAGCAATGGCAACTATTGATAAATTTATTTATTAAAATATTCATGTTTTCCTAAATTTTTTCCACCATACGACGTGGCAGCACTCCCTACAAAATATTATATTTCATAAAAGTAATGGACTGAAGTAATCCATGCGTAAGTTCCTCGTTTTTTGCAATTTATTAACGTCGTACAATTTCGTGTTCATCAATTTTCACGTACAATCTGGTACGCGTAATCCATGCAAACCTGCCATTTCAGACAGGTTACAACTTACAATGCCGATTACCATGAACAGAAGACCATGTCAATGTCCCAAGATCATCGGAACACAACCCTTTTCTTGAGATTGATTCCTCTTTTCTTTTTCGTCCGTGATCATGGCTGACCAACCAAGCAATAATCCTGTTCTTGCAATAGCTATGGGCAAAGCAATGGAGTCGCCGGTGGTGGTGATTGGGCCACAGTTCTTGACGGAGAACCCAGTAGACCTCACAATTTCCTCCAAGATCGCGACTCTCGGCGAGAGTGATTTTTCAGTGAGTGATGTTAATGGTACACTCATTTTCAGGGTGAAGAGTAAGCTGGCGAGCATCCGCGATGTTCGACACCTGAAAGACGCCGCCGGTAACACCCTCGTCACTCTGAAGCAGAAGGTTTGTTGTATATTGCGAGACAATTTTCATTTAATAAGAAGCAAAACTATGTTCCAAGAAAGTTGGATCTTCTTTTTAGATCATCCCTCGTGATCTATGTACCACGGACATGGCAAAATGAAACACGGACACGGTAAAATGAAGCCGTGTCTGTGTCGGACACCCACTGACATGCGGTGGATATGTGCCCAACACGTGTCCGTACGTGTTGGAATTAAAAAATAACTTTTTTTGGCTTTGACACTGTTCAGACACGTTTGGAAATCGTTCGGACACGACTTAATAGAATATATGCTCCATATTTTTTTAGAAAGGCTTATAAAGTACCAAATATGTATGAACTATCAAGATGTTAGAAGTCTTGAAATACATTAATCAATATATATCATAATATGAATTTTGAATTTTTTTCTTTATATATAAATATATATATACCATGTCCGTGTCCACCAAATTTTAAAAATTGGTGTGTCCCCGTATCCCTGTCCGTGTCATGTCACATGTCCGTGTCGATGTCTGTGCTTCTTAGCTCGTGATTAACCTCTCACAAACTTAAATTGGGGCAAAGTCTGTATTAGAATCTTCACAAAATGTATAATTTCTTCTGCAGTCTGATGTCTCTTCTGTCCAGGAATTAATGGTATTAATAACCTTTGGGAATTCAAGTGATCATTCCATTAATGAAATACCGATTTCTTCATTTCAGATAAGGACCATTCACCGAAGGTGGCAAGCATTCAGAGGAGACAGCATGGACGATAAAGATTTACTCTTCAGTGTCAAGAAGTCTTCAGTCTTCCAGTTCAAGACTCAGTTAGATGTGTTTCTAGCCTCTAACACTTCAGAGACTGCTCCAAACTTCAAGATCAAAGGTAACTGGATCGAGAGATCCTGCACCATATACTCTGGAGATGGAGAATCCAACACTATCGTTGCCCAGGTAAATTAAGTTCTCAAACCCCATTAAACCACTAGTTCTTAAAACGCCTTCCAATGTCCTGAAACAGAAGAATAAGTATCAGGTTTTGTTGATTAAACTTGCAGATGCACAAGGAACATACTGTTAAGACTCTGGCGTTAGACTCGGATAAATTTGGGGTTACAGTGTCTGAGAATGTGGACTACGCCTTTATAGTTGCACTTGTCGTGGTGCTCAATGAGATCAACGCAGACCGTGGCGGAGATGGGATCTTCGGAGAGGATGACTGAAATCCCATTACTAATTGGTTAGAATCTAACCACATCGATCAATTCAGATTCCAAATAAAAAATATAATTTCAGCCTTTTTAGTACAAAAAAAGATGAATTGATTTTTTTTTACTGATCGAATTATACTGAAATAATAGATTTTATAAATTTATAATTAATAAAACTTCAAAATTATTATATTTTATTTATTTCTTAATATTTTATTTATTAAGATCATGCGTTAAGTTAGATTTAAAATAAAATATATTTTCAATAATTTTATTATTCTTTTATATTGATTAAATATATAAATAGTATTCTTATTTTTATAAGATAATGCTTTTTGTAATTGATAAAATATTTTTAAAATGTTAAAGCTTTATTTAATTATATAAAAAATATAACGAACAATTTATCTAAATTAATAAATAATATTTAATTTAAGAAGGTCTTAATTTAAACTAATTAAATTTTTTTAAAAATAAATTTATTTGAATTTAAATTTTTTGTAAAACTTATTTAAAAATATATTTTTTAACAAAGGAAAAAAGCCGAAAGCTAAATACAAGCTAAATTAGCGCATATTTTTACGGTACAATGCTCCTAGTTTATCTCGATAAATGAACTTCATTATTATCATCGGAGGATATTGAAAAATATGCATTCTTAAACTGATTAGGGTTGCGATTGAGGCCACATAGTTTGGACACAAGTTTCTTTTATGATGTACGTACTGAAATTGCACCTTTCAATCTCATTGAATTAATCTACGGGTATCTATCACCAAAAATATGCTCATCAGATAAAGTTATATTTGATGAGGTCAAGATGTTTATAACTGCTAAAGAATTCATTTTCTACGATAACTCGTCCATGACTCAGTGTCAAAGAAAGTCCCAACTCATTATGAGTGCCACGTAGGAGCAAACAAACTCTGTCAGAGGCATATTCAGAGACAAAGGTACTTTGTTTAGCTAATAATTCAGGTAGAACGTCAACGCCATGGGGCAAGTGGTGGTCTACGTCATGGGTGGAATAGACAGTACGAACGGGTCCAACTTGCATTGAGAATCTACGCACCGCACAGCTTGCAAGACCACATTGCCCTTTCTACTTCGACTTTCCACTTGGCTTCATACATACCTTCAGCCATGCGGATAGCCACTCTTCAATAATTTTTTTTTTTTTGGGTTAAAAGGAAATGCTGAAGCAATTACAAAGCAGGTCGAGGGAAACAGAT
>JAOSBK010000005.1:1369066-1394331 GCA_027568895.1 Erythroxylum shatona | reverse complement strand
AAATTAAAATTATTTTTATTTTTATGTTACCAAACGATCTATTATATGAAGCTCTTAAAAAAAATTCCTTTTTAAATGATCAAACAATTAACTAACTTCTTATAAAAGATTTTAAAAAAACTCTAATTATAACAACCTAACTAAAAGTAGGCGTAGTCACTCCCTTAAAGAGTGTTTTTTTACATTTAATAACAATTCATGCTATTACTTTATAGGCCTAGTCACTCCCTTAAAGAGTGTTTTTTTACATTTAATAACAATTCATGCTCTTACTTTATATCTATTTTTAATATCATTATAATAATTTAAATTTGCAAGTTTCAACAAATAATCGGTGAGGATTTATCCACGTGTAAGGGTGTGGATTGCACGGGAAGAGAGACGCGTGGGGAGATGGAGGAGCGGGAGAAAGGGTTTAAAAAGAGGGAGAGAGAGAAACGGAATTTCCGAAGAAAGAAAAGAGAAAGTGAAAGAATATCAATAATAATAATATAATAATTATTATTATTGTTCCTCGTCTGTCTTTCTCAGAGTTTCTCTAATGGCTGGAAATTTTTACGAGATAGAGAGAAAAAGACAAAGCTAGAGAGAGAGAGAGAGAGAGAAGGATTCTTTTAGAAAGAAAAGGTAACCGTCAGCTTTTTCGAGAAACAAACACTTGGAGAGAGGAGTGAAAGAGAGAGCCATGGCCATGGGTTCTTCTTGGACGTCGGCGAATGTGGCGGTGGAGAAGGCGACCAGCGACCTTCTCCTGAGTCCTGATTGGACCATGAACATCGATATCTGCGATAATGTTAATTCTTCGGACTGGTACTTGTTTCTTCATTTTGTTCTTGTTCTTCTGAGCTGTTGTTTGTTTTTCCGCTTTATTTCGTTTTCGGAGTCGACGTTTGGGTTTTCGCTTCATAACTCTCGCTTCTTATTCTCTTGTTGTCTTTGTTTTTGTTTGTTTGATTTTCTCAAGAGAGTTTTGTGCTATACCTATGGTTTGTGGGAGTTACAGGAAATTCTGTGTGGAGTTCTAATTGAATTTTCTTTTACGTAGCCTTATGTTTGATAAGATGATAATCTGTAGATTATGAAAATTAAGGAACGATCAAATCTCATACTGGTGTATTAAATCTAGATGGAAATTTTCTCGTAGGGAGGACGTTTAGGTTATTATCCTTTCGGTGAACCGATGTTTGAGTTTCTTTTACGGAACAGCATATTCGTTGAGCGTAGAGCGTAGTATTTTGGTACTGGTGATCAGACCAGTTATTTAGTTGCTTTATTTTTCATTTGTGATTTTTGAATTGTTATGGATCACATGTGTTTTCGAAGCATATTCTATGAGTGTAAATTTTGTGTACATTGATAAGCATGTTTTGAATTGCTCAGGGCGGCAAAAGACGTAGTGAAAGCCGTGAAGAAAAGGTTGCAGCACAAGAACCCTAGAGTGCAGCTACTGGCTTTGACCGTAATTTGATTACAGTTTCATTTTATCATTGTTTTCGTGTTATTGGCTTGTGCTTTTTTTTTTGTGCGTAGCGATTACCAAGTTAATAGTAGTGGAGCTATTGTCTATCATGCCTATGCTATTGATTGATTGCGTATGAAATCTGCTTTGCAGCTTTTGGAAACAATGGTAAAAAACTGTGGTGATTTTGTTCATTTTCAAATTGCTGAAAAGAATCTATTGGGAGAAATGGTCAAAATTGCAAAGAAGAAGGTAACACTTTGAAATTCTTTAGTCATAATTTCCCACAATATGCATGTCACTGCTTCTGTGTTTGTGGAACTTCTTCATTCATATGTAGAAATGAAGATAAGAAAAATATTTACCTGTGGAAATACAAAGTAAGGTCCATATCGGTAAAAGCACAGTTGCTGCAGCCTTCACGGAATGTGCATATGAAGTGACAGTTCATGTCAAATTGCCCATCATTTTTTAGTTTGAAGGTTTCCATTCATATGGGATGTTTTAGACGCAAATGTGAATATTAGACAAGAACGTATACTACTAGAAAATTATGTATTTATTAGAGAATTTTGAGCACTAAAATCTGTGTTTATTAGAAGAAAACATTCACTTATATATATATAGAAGAAATCCTACCTCCATATGGAATATACAGGAGGAGACCTATCTAAATGATGAAGAACTAAAAATCAGTACCCTTTAACTTAGATTTGACTACCTAAATAGGAAAGTACATGAAATAAATTAATTACATTAACAAATTAGTTAATCATAAATCTGTAGCTGATTCTAAACCTTCTGACATCTCCCCTCAAATTGACGTTGGTGAGTCTACAAGTATCAATTTACCAATAAAAAATTATGGCATTGTTGTGATATGGATTTTGTGAAAATATCGTCAAGTTGTAGAGTAGTGGAGATATGAGGCAAGGTAATGACTTGACAGTCATAGGCCTCTTGTATGAAATGGGAGTCAACCTCTATGTGCTTTGTACGCTTATGGTAGACAGAATTAGTAGCAATTTGGATAGCACTAATGTTGTCAAAATGTAATGGAGATGGTTGAAGTTGCAAAAAACCAAGCTCTGTGAGGAGACCACATAACCAAATGATTTTAGAATAGGCATCAAACATGGCACGATATTTTGCCTCAGTGGATGACTTGGATGACCACATAACCAATGATATCGATGTTATCCACATAAAAAGAAGAAGAACTATCCCTTTGGATGTCTGTTGGAGAAACAGAGACGGGTCATATTGACTCTTGAGTAAAAGAAAAATCAAGGAGTGTGGATCAAAACTTTTCGAAGCTTACACATGATACTTGTTTCAAGTCATATAAAGAGCGTTTTAGTTGCAAACATCATTAGGAGAGGAAGGGGGCATACCATATGGAAGTTTATGTAAACTTCTTCCTTGAGATCGCCATATAGAAATGTGTTAATGACATCCATTTGAAGTAAAGTCTATGATTGAGATGCAGCAAGTGCTAAAATGTTTGCACGGTGGTCCATCTTGGCTACTAGCACGAAGGTCTCTTCATAATCTAGGCCATACTCTTGGTTATTCCTAAGAACCACCAACTGAGCCTTGTAACGATCTATGGATCCATTAGCAAGAAGCTTGATAGAAAGCAAACATTTACTGTGAAGAGGTTTGATAGATGGAGATTGTGGTACAAAATTCCAATTGTTTTTCTTCAAGTGCAAGAAGCGCTATTTCAATAGCTTTCCACCATCACTAATGCTCCATTGCATTTATAAGATGAGGAAATAGGAATAAAAGACAAGATGGCTCTCGAGGATATAGGATTTTGAAAACCATACTTATAAGGTGGTTTACTAACTCGTGGCAGGTGCAGTTGATGTAACAAGATCAGCAACAGGATTGATCTTGAGGAGGCTCTGGAGGTGAGAAATTCTAATTTATTATGGCTTTGGAACTTCTATGATGCACCAATTTGGATGTTTTTCGATTTGCAGCAGAGCCAGTAAATATAGGCAGTACAGAAAATGAAGGAGAAAGAGGATCTTGATGAATTGGAAAGAAAATGCCGATTTTCTTAAAAGATTACATTTTTTAGGACTCTGAACACGACGTAGATTGGGATCATAAGAAAGAAATCCTTTTTGATGTACAAAATAAGCTAGAAAAGCACATTTAACTGACTGAGCTGTGAGTTTTGTGTGTTTGTGTGTAGGAAGATGAACATAATATACACAGCCAAAAGTACGAAGGTTAGATGATTGGGATGACTAAATAACTGAGTGATAGGAGAGACATGATTCAATTGGGGAGAATGGATAATTCAGGTTCAAGCTGGAATCTACAAGTAGTGTTTTGCTGACTATAGATTTTCTTTAGGTAATTCCACATCTCAGCTGCAGTATTGGAGGATCGGAGATTCAAAACGATGTTGAGTTTGACAGATCCTAGAATCTACGCTATGATTTGAGCATTCTTGACCTTCCACTTGGCATATTCATTGGTGTCTTTGTTAGGAGCAGGTTTGCTGCCATTATTATGACCTCATAGATCTTTGCCTTTGACAAATATCTTGAAGTGGAATGCCAACACTGAGTAGTTTTTGCCATTAAAATGAACCGAGAAAGAATCGTACTTGTCTGTAGACATGAGGCTGCAAGAACTTGATCAAAATAACTAGGAACAAGAGACTCAACTAGGGCTGTGTAGCGCGAAAGAACAGATATGGAAATTCAGAACCGAGGCTCTGATACCATGTCAAACTTAGAGATTTTTGAGCGCCAAAACCTATGTTTATTAGAAGAAAATATTATATATACAGAAGAAATACTACCTCGATAAGGAATATACAGGAGTAGACCTATCTAAATAAGGAAGAACTAAAAATCAGATCCTTTAACATAGAGTTGACTACCTAAATAAGAAAGTACATAAAATACATTAATTACATTAACAAATCAGCTAATTAAATCATAAATCAGTAGCTAAATCTAAATCTGTGACATTTATGACCATACCTCCTATGCTTTCTCTTTGCATTTTGTCATTTAGAAATGCCTTTTCCTGCTTATCTTCAATAAATGTGGCAGATTCTCTTGGCCATGCTGTTTCTCATACCAATACTTGATTTCCTATGCATTACATTATATATTGATTTTGGCTCTATTTCTGCAGACAGATATGCATGTGAGAGATAAGATCCTAGTTTTGCTGGATTCCTGGCAAGAGGCATTTGGTGGGCCTGGATGCAAATGTCCTCAGTACTATTCGGCTTATGAGGAACTTAGGGTGAACTTCTTACTAAATCATTTGATTGTTTGCTATGTTGCTTCTGTCCTCTCGGTTATCTATGATGTGGTTTGAGTGCGATGTTCTTATCTGTCTATCTAGGTCATTGAGTTATTGTACAAGTAATGTTGATGGTCAGCTTATAGGTCCATCACGAGTATGGCTTGGTATTATAGCCAGCAATCAGTTGCTTGTGTTAATTCCGTGAAAGTTATACGCGTGATAATCTACTTGATTTGATATATCTGGGAAAGTAGTTTATTGATCTCCTTGTAAGAGTGATTATTCTGATATATGGAACATATTTGGTGATGATGTGCTACTGCAGCCTCAGAAATTCCATTGATGACATGTCTGTTTTCTGATTATAAATAGCTGATGCCCATGATGGCATATGGCATAAATTGCTAAATAACTAATTCATCAGTTGGATTGGGGAAATGTGCAGCGATCAGGAGTACAATTCCCAAAGCGTTCTGGTGATACAGCACCAATATTTACACCACCTGCAAACCATCCAGCATCACACCCTCCCCAAGCTGGATATGGAATGCCTAGCAATGCCTCTAGGAGACTAGATGAAACAATGGCAACAGATATTGGGGGATTAAGGTGAGGATTAACAAACCTATTTGCATTTCAGAATCATTTCATACTGTTTTCCTTTAAAACTACTTGATCTGTTACAATCTCCTTATCATTATTTTTTATCTTATTAGTTCATCAGGCTTGGATTCCATGCGGAATGTTATGGAACTTTTGAGTGATATGCTGCAAGCTGTTAGACCTGATGATCGAGAGGTGCAAAATGTCAAGGCTTTTGTTTTCCACTGGATGATAGAAGTATAACAATTAATCTTATCATGTGATGATGCTCATTCTTTCAGGGTGTAAAAGATGAAATTATCATTGACCTTGTCAACCAATGTCGGTCAAACCAGAAAATGTTGATGCAAATGTTGACAACAACTGGGTTAGTTCTGTGATAACTACTAAAGAGTTTGTTTCTTTCGCATGGCCATGTAGAAGGATACTTGCTTGTGGCATACTGCACATTCCCTGCACTTGCATAAACTGGTGTTTGCATGTATTGAATTAACTTGCTTTCGTTTCAGTGATGAAGAACTTCTTGATCAGGGGCTTGAGTTGAATGACAGTATGCAAATCTTACTTGCCAAATATGACGCTATAGCTTCTGGCTCCCCAATGCCAGCTCAAGTTCCAAGCATAAGCCCTAAATCAATCGATGCTCTTTCAGATGGCAAACCATCAGAAGAAACAAAGGTCTCCAGCCCAACACCTAGCAACAATGTCATTGTGCCAGTCGCTAACGTGACAAGGGGCCATATGGATGGAGAAGAAGAAGAGGAGGATGATTTTGCAATGCTAGCTCGAAGGTAGGATATGATACCTTGTATCATATTTGTTCTCTAGGTGATGGTAAGTATTTGATATATAAGTGATTTGTGGGGTATTTTTTTCATCATGGTGAGATGTGCAAAGAAACAAAATTTAAGGTATTGAGTTTGGATCTGAACATTCTACTCAAGCGGTTTAGATAGATTGCGCCATTGCCGTGTATAAGACATATTATAACTTTTCCCTTTGTTGTCTGTTTTGTAACCTACCTGTCCACTTGATTAATTGTGGGCACTTGCAACTTTTTTGGACGATTTGGGTTCATGGATTGAGTTGAATAATCAATGCTCTTCTTATGTGAATGCAGGCATTCCAGAACTCTATCTAGTCCTGCACCAAGCACAGATGGGACCTGCGGAGCTCTGATGCCAGTAGAATCTAGCAAAATGATGCCATCTGCATTGAGCTCCTCAAATATTGTGCAATCCGATGCGTTGGCTCTTCCTGATCCACCTGCAGCTGTTAAAACGACAAAAGAACAGGACATGATTGAGTTCCTTAGCCTCACTTTAGCTAACACATCCACCTCACCCAATTCCATCCCTCCTTCAACTCCTCCAGCATCCAATGACAACATGCAACAAACACCGATTTCCTCTGCTACCCAAGGATATCCTCACATTTCTCAAGGATGCAATGGGAGCCAAGGGCAGGTGTCATACAACAGTTATGTTGTTCCATGGGCACAGTCTCAACCCGCAAACCAATTACAGCCATCGTCACAACTTCAGCAACAATTCCAAGCTCAGCCTCAGCCTCAGCCTCAACCCCAACAGCAATACCATACTCAGCCGCAACAACAATTACAGCCTCAATCCCTACAGCAATATCGCACCCAGCATCGAACACTATTACAGCCTCAACCCCTACATCAATACCATACTCATCATCCTCAAACACAATTACAGTCTGAATCCCAACAAAAATTCCAAGCTCATCATCAAACACAATTACAACCTCAGTCCCAACAGCAATTCAATACTCATCTTCAAACCCAACAGCAATTTCGTATTCAACGTCAAACCCAATTGCAGCCTCAACCCCAGCAGCAATTCCTAACCCAGCCACAATATCCTCAAAGTCAGCAACAATTACAAGCTCAGCTTCAGCCACATTTGCAGCCACAGTATCCTCAATTTTCTTCTGGCTACCCTCCTCCGCCTTGGGCGTCTACGTCTGATTATGCTAATGGCCAGTATAATAGTTCTACTGTTAATACTATGAATTCAACCTCTCGAGTGAGTACAACTACTTATAACTCCTTCCCAAAAGTGAGCAATGGTAATGTTGATCCTTCAATAAGCTCTGTACCTCGGCACCCTGCAAGCCCTGCAGGACAGAAGACCTTTACTCCGTCGTATAGATTGTTTGAAGATCTAAATGTTCTTGGCAGAGCAGATGGAAGGTATAAGACGACCAACGGTACATCATAAGGTCTGCCTCGGCCAAGTATGATGGATGGGAGAAAGTGATTACTAGTTCTGGATATGTATTTTCTGATAATATGATATCATTACTGCTGTCTTCTGTCTGTTTTCCATGTATCTGCAAGAGCTTCCATTAGTGTCAGGGCAGGGGAAGTATAGCTTTTGGATGTTCCCCGATTCATTAGTCAACTCATTTCAATTCCATTGTAGTTAATTTGCTTAGTATTATGTGTTTGGTTGCTTTCAGTCTTCTTACTAATGTTGTCTTAAAATGGCTTGCTAATATCTTGCTCTGCGGTTGCTACTGATTGGAGAATTGTATTGAGCTCAGATTGCAACCTTTTTTGTTATGTTGATTGTCACCTGCACAATTTGAAGCTTAGGTAACATACAACTGAGAGGCTAAACTTAACAAAGTTAAATTTGATTGGATGGGATTCAATTTTGATTCAGTTTCAGTGCAGACCAAAATCAGCTATGGGCTTCAAGGGCCCAGTTGTGCTTAGGTCTTTGGGCTTTTTATAGTATGGCCCAATTGTGGCTGAATCGATCTTTTTGAGTTTCAAGTTGGGTTTTGTTATGGGCTATAGCCTATAAGGATTAGTATGACCCAGTATTTGCCCAGTTGTGATTGGTGGGCTTTTTCTATTATGGCCCAATTGTGACCATGATTTCAAGGTGGGTTGTCTTATGGGCTACAGGAGCCCGGTTACATTTTGATCTTTGGGCTTTTCTTGTATCATTTGCGCGTCATCTTTCAACCTTTATGATTTTCAAGCCTCGCTTTGGGCTTTTTCAATGGGCCAGTTTTGCTATGATTTTGGGCTTTCTTGGGCTCCAAATGGCTTTTTGTTATGGTTTAAGGGTCCAGTTGAGTTTTGATTTGGTCTTGGACCCTTGTTTGGGTTTCCAGTTGGGTTTTGTTATGTAGCCTTAGGGGCTCAGTTGCATTCTGGTCTTTGAGCTTTTTCTAGAATGCCCAATAGTGCTTCGGACTTTGGACCTGACTTATTATGAGATGTTTGAGCAATGCCAACTCTAAGTTTAGGCTTTGGAATTTTCTTGAGCCTGACTAATAATGAGAAATTGAGTCAGCCGAACCTAGCAATGAAGCAAAATTGAGCCCAAGGACTAGCCCAGACCAGCATTATTGCCAACCATATTTTGAAATCGAGGGAAACTATAGGATAAGGATTTAGCTATTGATTTGCTCATTCATTCTCCACATTTTTTTCTTAATTACATGTTACATAGAAGATAATGAAAAGACCTACAACCAATAACATTTTCCTTTTTTTAAATACAGAGGACCAAAGGATATGAACAAGCTGAAATGTCCCCCGCGTTCCCAAGGGGGCCATGCCAACTCTCTAAAACCCCTATTCTCAGCACATCTATCTGCAATGCTTTTAATTATGACAACGGACAACCGTGCTGCTTTTACACAAAATGAACCAAAAGGGACGGATGGAAGAACACACCAGTGAAAAGACGGAAAAGAAAAAGAGAAGATACCAAAAGAGGAATGATATTTACACACATTTACCATGGTAAGAATTATTTGCCAAAGCCTCCACCAGTGAATACCACAGGGATTGTTCCCCTACTATCTTGTGTGAACATCTCTCTACATTGGAGGCTAATGAATCTGTATTTCAGCGTGCCATGTTTCCATAAGATCAGCAGAATGCGGAATGTACCATTTTCCGTTGGCTAAGATCACCCACTCCCATGACAATCAATCAAACAACAGTCCTCATGCATCCGATGCTGCCTGGCTAACCGTAAATTGAACTCAAGTTAAAGAGTGGTTTATCTTGCCTGATAATTTTCATCTCCATAGATTGAGACCCAAGCATCTGCAGCGCCAGCACCAAGAAGCACTTGGTAGGGATGAAATGCGAGGCAGCTTACAGAACCAATCTTCTGGGCCATTAGGGTTGGGTAGTACCGAATGGCACCTAGCGGTTCGCCTTTCAGGCTGAATACTTTGATTATTTTATTTGCTGAGCCACTAGCAATCACTGGGGCATGCCTATGAACAGCTAAGGCTGTAAGCGAGCCCCTAAAAGAACGGATCGTGAGATATGCGTCTTTACTGTTTCTGATATCCAAAAACTCAATGTCACCAGCCTGAGATGCACTAGCAATCTGAAAGAGGACATAAGAGGAGAAGAATCAAGGACACAAAAATTACATATAGCACGCAATATATATATTAAATGAGCAACTCAAACAAGGATTTAGAGATTCCAGATTACCTTTCCAGGATCAAGTCCAGGTAGAAAACCAATCCCCACAACTCTTTCTAATTTCTGCTTGTGAGGCCGTGTAGAGCAAACAAGCCTACAAATTGCAATTTACATGACAGTCAGACAAAAATGAGAAAAAATAAAGGATGCTGCATTGCCCAGGCTCCGCAGATCCAGGTTCTAGGAAGCAAGTTGCAACTAATCATTAAAAGAGAAAAGGGAACTGAAATTGTAGAGAGAAAAGTGACATCTGCTCCATGCTAGAGGAACCATATCTGTATATTACTTACATATCAGGTGTCCTCACATCATAGAGTTTGACGGTGCCATCTACAAAACCAGCAGCAAGTTGGCCTCCATGAACTTGAGAAGCAGACTAGATAAAGATTAAAAAGAACTAATCACCATCAAATGCCGTCAACAGACACGAGACAGCACATCATCAACTAATGCAATGGAAAAAGAATCTTGTACAGTAGACTTTTAAAGTAGCAGAAAACTCCTGAACTACACAAGAACCTTAAATATAATTTTGCCCATGTTAAATGTACTTTCTGAGCAATTTTCGGCATTGGATAGCACTTGCTGCCATTAGGAAGAATTGCTTAGGATCTCACTTATTGTCATTGCAATAAAGTATTGATATTGCAACACTGTCCTATGTTCAGCTATTAGATGTTAAAAGTGAAGTAAAGATGCAAGAACAGTAAACCAAGAGACAAAAAGTGAGCATAAGATGCAAGAACAGTAAACCAAGAGACAAAAAGTGAGCATAAGCTAGCATCTGGTAATCTTGTCATTTAGCAACAGTTTCACTAGCAGCACGTAAAGTGAACTAATATGCAAGAGCAGCATACCAAGAAACGAAAAGTGAGCATAAGCTATTTTTTCAAGCCGTATTTGGTAATCTTGTCATTTAGCAACAGTTTCACTACCAGCACATATTTGCCAAATAACCCCTAAATTTTAAGTATTTTTCAAATAAAAGAAAATTAATAAGACGGAACTTCATACAAAGTTATATTCGACCAAATACAGCTATTTGAATTGGAAAAGAAATACAGATGAACTAGTGCCACAGAAGATGCCATGAAAAATATAGAAGAATCACAACTCAAAAAGGATAACCAGGAACTAAAAGTTCTAACCTGAATATAAACAAGAAGGCTCATCACACTAACATACAAGTCGAACAAAATAAGACAGAAGAATCCAACAAAAACTCACCAACGCTGAAACACTGCAATCTGATGATGAGGGCATAGAGTTCACCACTTGTTCTTTATCCAGGTCCCAGCACATTATGGATGATATCTCACCAGATGCAAACTGCCAATGAAGTTATGCAGGACAACATTCTTGAAAATCAGTAACAAGCATAGCAACTTATTATCATTCTAAATTTACAATGATATGCACCAGATAACCAGACTGCTGTTGCCAATCTACAACAGCATTCAAACTCCGAACACCAGGTTTATGTCCTTGAATTGAAGAGAATGCAGTAACAAGTTTCTGTTTTCCCATGTTAGTGTAATCTTTCCAAATCCGAATCTTTCCATCACCTACATAACAAAGCATGGAAATATATTCTGTTGAACTAACTTATAAACAATTTCTAATTTTATGAGACAATGAAAACAAAGTTAGTAGTTATTACATGAAGCAACAAGGAGCAGACTGTCATCAAGCTCATTTAAAAGGCAGAGATTAGAGATTCCTTTCTGAGGGTAATCATGATTGTCAAACCCATTGAGAAGTGTACCTTCATCATAATTCCATACCCTATGAAGAAAAAAGCACCAAATACAGTCATAAACAGATCGTTGAAGCACAGAAACAACCACAAGAATAATCAGATGTTCAAGGACTGCATAATTGAACTCACACATATCAATCAATTACTCGAGTATGCATAGGCATACATATATCGATGTTTTGAAAGTAGTATTTGTTGAAAACTTTGAATTTTGACACGAACAATATCTTAAAATTATCTATAGCACTGTATGATATCATATTTCACTCATACTTTTCAATATATTTTCAATAAATAATATGACAACTATAAATCACTACACTGGTCAACTTAAGAACATTGTTAAATCTACTATGCATCGAGCGCATGACATAAACGAGAAGAAATACCACAAATATATTCCATCTAAAGTACTACGAAGCATCTAGTAAAGATCACTCATGCAAGCATCCGTCATGCATAAGCATATTTCATTTTAACAACTTTATTTTCTCACCTAATTAGTCCTTCAAGGTTTCCTATTTGTTTTTGTTGGATAATTATTTTATATAAGTTTATATAAGTTTAGTTAGCTTAGGAGATTATCTTCTAGGAGATAAGTTTATCTTCTAGAAGATAAGATATGCTATGGATAGGATAAGTTAGTATATACGAAAAATCCAATAGTTTAGTAGTATTAGAATAGATTATACTCTTGTATAAATTACATACAATCAGAGAAATAAATGGGTTTTCCTCTGATATTTCCTATACCCTCTTCTTTCATGGTATTCTAGTAGCCTAATTTTTCCAGCCACATCATGGTCGGAGTTCAACCAACCTTCGGTTCCTTTGACGAGTCCCAAACCTCATCCCAAACACCTAGTTACATAATACCTTCAGCCCAAACTCCATCGCCTTCTATTCATAATCTTTCGATGCAAATCACGCAACATAGATTAAATGGAATGAATTTCCGAGAATGGTCCCAATCAGTCATGCTTGTAATCAAAGGATGAGACAAGGCTGGATATCTAACAGGGGCAATTCCTCAACCACACGAAACAAACAGTCACTTAAGGTGCTTGGGAAGCTAAGAATTCTATTGTCATGGCTTGGCTTATAAATTCAATGGAGCCAAAAATAAGAACCTACCTATTATGCAAAACTGCAAGAGAAATATGGGAGACTGTGCAAGAAATATATTCGGATTTGGAAAACACTTCTCAATGCTTTGAAATCACATCAAAAATCAGACATACTCAACAAGGTAATGTCGGTTACCGAGTATTATAACTTACTAAATTATGGCAAGAGATGGATCTATTTTACACAGTAAATTGGGAGTGTGGTGTTGATGCCGAGAAGTACGTAAAATTATTGGAGAAGGAGAGTTTTTGATTTCTTGGACTTAATGTTGGACTTGACGAAGTAAGAGGTAGGTTACTCGGTTTAAAACCATTGCCATCAATCTGAGAAATGTTTGCTAAGGTTCGTAGAGAAGAGAGTAGGAAAAAGGTCATGCTTATGTCACACACTTCTAAACAAACCTCTCAAGGCTCAGCTTTAGTGGCAAACTCTCGAAAGGAGCCTACTTGCCAAACTTGAGAGCAAGAAACCAAGAACAAGCAGTGGTGTGACCACTGTGATAAGCCCTACCCCACCCGTGAGACCAGCTGGACATTACATGGGAAAGGAAACCTAAAAGCCAAAGAGTTCAACAAATGCAGCAGCGCATGTAGCAGAATTCAATATCAGCAAATCCATAGGGCTAAACCTGTCCCCCTAGCAGATTGAACTCCATCAACTCTTGAATCAGACAAAAATCACAACAGAGAAAGACTCACATGACCAACAAACCTCTACTGCAACACTAGTGCATAAAGGTAACCTGTGTCAATCATTATTATCCAAGTCCCTAAGTCAAAAGCTCTAGATTGTGGACACAGGTGCATTAGACCACATGACTGGGCCTTTGAATGTCTTTGAAAAATATGAGACATGAAACCAGAAAATTATTGTCTGGGTTGTGGATGAAAAAGGGTCACCAGCTATTGGTCAAGGGAGAGTTTGTTTGCCAAAACTGACATTAAATACTGTTCTTTATGTGCCTAAGTTAACTTATAATCTACTATCTGTCAGTCAATTAACCAAAGACATGGATTGTATTGTAACGTTCTTTCCATCTCATTGTGAATTTCAGGACCAGTGTTCGGGAAAGATGATTGGCAGTGCTGAGGAGAAAGATGGACTTTACTACTTCTCAGGAAAGTGTACTACTGAATCCAAATCACCACATAGGATTTCCTTTTCAGTTATGTCAAATTCTGATGTTATCAGAGACGTAGCCACATGGGGCCCAGTGGTGCACTGGGCTCCCCAAAATTTTAAAAAATATTATATATATATATATATATATAGGATGGAGTTATTTGAAGCCCAGTGGTATATTGGGCCCCCCAGGATTTAAAAATAAATATTTGGGCCCTCCTATCTTAAATTTCTAACTCCGTCACTGGATGTTATGTTATGGCAACAACTTGGTCATCCCAATTTCCCATATTTGAAAATCTTATATCCAAACCTTTTCATCAATAAAGATCAAATTTCTTTATAGTTTGAGCAATGTGTCCTTGCAAAACAAAGCAAAAATGCTTATCCCATACACTCATACATACCCTCAAAACCTTTCCAATTAATTCATAGTAACATCTGGATCTCGCTAGAGTTACAAGTCTAACCGGTACTCATTAGTTTATCAGTTTCAATGATGATCATACAAGGGTATGTTGGAGTATATCTAATGAAAGACAAATCTTAAGCCTATCATATCTTTAAACAGTTCCACAAACTCATCCAAAATGTATTCCAAACCATTATTCAAGTAGTGCATACAAACAATGAGAGTATTTTTCAACTGATTTTATTCAATATCTCAGTGGGAATGGGATCATTCACCAGAGCTCTTGTGCTTATACCCCACAACAAAATGGGATAGCAGAGAGAAAGAATCGTCATCTTTTAGAGGTAGCCCAATCTATGATGTTTACCAACTTTGTTCCAAATTCCAATTGGGGTGAAGCCATTCTAAGTACCTCATACTTCATAAATCGTCGTCCTTCAAAAAACTCTTAAATTCTAATTCCCATTAGGTGTTCTTTTCGAACAATTTCCTCACATTAAGCTCCTTAATTCTCTTCCTCCTAAAGTCTTTGGGCGTACTATTTTTGTACGCCCACTCAAAAGGCTTATAAGTGTTTCTCACCCTCTACAAACAAATTCTTTGTTTCATACGGTCACTTTTTTTGAAAAACCATACTTCACCAATACCTCTCTTCAGAGGGAGACATCCAATGAAGAAATTTATTAGGACCCAAGCATATCACTTCCTATCTCACAAACCTTCCCACAAAACCCGCAAACACCTACCATTGAACTGAAACTGTCCAGTCCAATTCAGTGGGAGAACCAATTCCTGAAAAACCAACCTTATTGTATTCTCGAAGGCCTAAAGCTCCTCAACAAGGCCAATCATTGGACTAGGAACCGGCTCCTAGAGAGACTATGGTAAGTGACTTAGATGTGCCAATTGCACTACGAACGGGGATAAGACCATGTACTAAATATCCTATTTCAGATTATTTGACTTACTCAAAGTTATCTTCAAAGTTTAAAGCTTTCACTACTAAGCTTCACAATGTAAGAATTCCAAGAAATATACATTATGCATTCTAAGAACCTAAGTGGAAGGAAGTTGTACTTGAAGAAATGAAAGCTTTACTTGATAATAAAACATGGGAGTTTGTGGATCTACCCGAAGGGAAAAAAGTGGTTGGTAGCAAGTGGGTGTTCACCGTGAAGTATAGGGTAGATGGAGAGATTGGAAGGCTAGATTAGTGGCTCAAGGCTTTACACAAACCTATGGAATAGATTATGAGGAGACATTTGCTCCAGATGTGAATTTGAACACAATTAGAGTCCTTCTATCATTGGCTGCAAATTTAGATTGAGAACTCCATCAACTCGACATTAAAAATGCCTTCTTAAATGGTACATTAGATGAGGAAATATATATGAGAATACCACTAGGTTTTGAAACTGAAGAAGGGGAAGAGTTTGCAAACTGAAAAAATCCTTACACGGCCTCAAACAGTCTCCACGACCATGGTTTAAGAGGTTTAGTGACACTCTTTGCAGGTTTGAATACAAACAGGGACAAGTTGATCACACAATGTTTGTGAAGTGTGGAAAAAATGGAAAGAAATCCATCTTGATTGTGTATGTGGACGATATTATAATCACAGGTGATGACACTAGAGAGATCAATGATCTTAAACAAAAATTGAGGCTAGAGTTTAGGGTAAAAGACCTCGGAGCATTAAGACACTTCTTGGAATGGAGATTGCTAAAAGTAAGGAAGGTATTTTCATATCTCAACGAAAATGCATTCTTGATTTACTGGATGAAATATGGGAACTTCACTGGAGAGAAACTGGAAATTCAAGAAAAATGAAGAACCTCCTGTTGACAAAGTAAGATACCAAAGGTTAGTAGGAAAAATTATCTATTTGTCACTAACCAAACTAGATATTGCTTATTCTGTGAGTATTGTTAGCCAATTTATGCACTCTCCAACCCAAAGATATTTAGAGGCAGTCAACCATATTCTGAGATATCTCAAAGGCAGTCCATGTAGAGGATTAATGTTTCGGAAAAATGAGAAAAGAAGCATAGAAGGGTTCACGGATGCAGATTGGGCAGGTTGTATTGAAGACAGTAGGTCAATATATGCTTATTGTACTAAACTATGGGGGAATCTTGTCACGTGGAGAAGCAAGAAGCAATCCGTAGTAGCAAGAAGCAATGCAGAAGCAAAGTTTCGGGCAATTGCACAAAGAATTTGTGAAGTTATTTGGTTAGAGAGGTTGATGCAGGATCTACAGATCACCACTTTCTCTCCCACAAAAGTTTTCAGTAATAGTAAATCAGCCATCAGTATAGTGAAGAATCCAGTTCAACATGATCGAACAAAACATGTTAGAATTAACAAAAGCTTTATCAAATGTGAAATATAAGAAGGGGGCATTGATCTATGCTATGTCACCTACTGAAGCACAGGAAGCCAATATGTTCACAAAGATCATGCCTACGCCTAGATTCGAGACAATTCTAAGCAAGTTGGGAATGATAAATATCTATTCCTCAACTTGAGAGGGAGTGTTGGATAATTATCTTAGATAAGTTTGGTTAGCTTAGGAGATTATCTTCTAGGAGATAAGTTTATCTTCTAGTCGATAAGATAAGATATACTATAGAAAGGATAAGTTAGTATATACGAAAAATCCGGTAGTTTAGTAGTATTAGAATAGATTATACTCATGTATAAATTACATATAATCAAAGAAATAAAGTGGGTTTTCTTCTGATATTTTCTATACCCTCTTGTTTCAGTTTTACATCTTTTCAAGTCATTCTTGACTTGTCTTTCCTGTTACTGATAAGATTTCTTGTAAGGCATACAAAGAAGAGTTTCCTGAAGCCAGTAGCCTTTCTATTCAGATTTTTATTAAAGGAGGTTTATGTTATAAATCACATTTGTTCAAGCCACAATATACCCCATTCTAGTCCTTTTTTGTTCAAAACTAGCTGCGCCAACTCTCTCCCTACAACAATCCTATACCTAAGCTTTTAAATATTCAATTCATAATTCATAACTCCACAAATTTTAATTCAAACAGAAGACATGGAGAGAATGCTTCTGCGGGCATGTAATGTTTAAGCAGGCATACCTAACTCGTTCATTTTCATCAGCTGCAATCACAATGGGTGAGAAAGGCTGCAGCAGTGCCGTCTTTGCACCTAGTTCAAACTTTGTGTCCCACTTAGCAATTGGATTACTGTTTATCTTGCTAACAGCTGCTGATGAGTAAAAAAACATAAATCAATGAAAACGAGAATAAAAACTAATCAAGACTAAAACTAGATTTTAAAAACGCACAATGCTGGCACTTTGTAATATGCTCCAAGGCAAATTTTTCTCTCTCTTCTCTTCTAACTAATATTTCTTCACTGTCATCTGCAGCAGTAAGAAGTGGCTTTGAAAAGTGAGCACAACTCCAGTTGTAGATTGTTGACTGAGGGAGTAAACTGCGTTCTGAACCCACAGAAGATCCATCAGAACCCAAAAGAGGATCAGCCAATCCAGAATCTGGAGAATTCACTAAATGAGGCCTGAATTCTAAAGAGCAAACTCTTCGCATTCCAGTTAGGTAATTCTGTCGAGGAGGGCTGACAGGAGGAGTTCTGAATGTTAACGGTAGATGACCTGTAAACAGCAGCCATAGAAAGAGTCAAAAATTTTAGTAATAAAAAGATATTAAAGCTAATTTTCAATTGAAATACTTAAAACAAGAAAATATTGAGGAAGGATTTCCAATGGTATCTAAAAGCATAACAAATGTGATACCCATTAAAAACAGACCCCAAAAAAAAAAAAACCTGCATTCATGTCAAGCCACGACGATGAGCGAGCTAGTCCAGCAAAACTTGGAGCTGGGGAAATAGGCTCACCAGGGCGACTGCTATTTACTGAGGCACGCACAGGTTTAGTCAAAATTTGCTCTATCCCAATAATGGACAGTATCCGACGACCAAGGCTTGCTACACGTGGAGAAGGATCCTTGGCCAAGGTGAACATAGCTACAACACATTGTGAATACATGGCATTGTCCAGTGGTTTTGGCCTCGAGTGGTGGATCCCATTGCTGACAACATCATTCATAATTCCAGAATCAGAATGATGGGATGAATCATCAGATAATGGCGACCCGTGCAACATTGCATATGAAGTAAGAGGACTGCTAGTAGAGACTCTCCCATCTCGAACCACTGACGAATTATCATTACCCACTCTTGTCAAATGTCCTATTGGGGACGAAACAATGCTTGGATTAGTAACCCCACCGCCTGTACCTTTTATATGGGCCAGAGAAGGCAGAGAATTCAGAAGAGAATTAGACTGGGGTTTCCAATACGCAGCAGCTATTGACTTGAGATGCTGCTTGTGACCAAATGCAAAACGTGCCAGAGCTGTGAAGGTGAAAAGAGAAATCATTCACATCTGAAATGAGAAGCTTGAGGCAGAGTAAACAAAAACTAATATCCACCACCACCCCAAAAAACCATTCCCTCGGTTACCATGGCTCAACTTGGAAAAAGATGAATGAAGGTTATAACAAAATAACTATTTCAAAAGGAAGAAGCAGGACATAGCAAACATAGTATATATCTAAATATTACATTATTTGCAAACATGTAGAGAAAGTAAATATTACATAAATAAGAAACGAATTGAGCAGTTATAAGGCTGTTGAAGAATTAATTCTAGATTAGGATGACCAACTTCAAATAACTTCGGCAGTCAAGTCCAAGCTTGAAATTGTAGTACTACAGAAGCAAAGTACTGCTTAAGAAGCTATCAATTCCTATGGTAGAAACCATCAAGTGTCATGCTTAAAAACTCTAACTCAACTACAAAATTGTAGAGAAAAATCAGAAAAACTTGGCAAAATTGCCTACCTACAGCAACCTCTGCCCTCACTAATGGACTTCCATCTGAAACAACACTTAATAAACTTCTAATAATACTACTTTCAGCTCTAGTTTTTTCATCGTCATCACATTCATCATCGCCTCCAACACCATCCCTCGAAGCCTCACCTCCAACATCAAGCAAGGTACCCAGAGCAAATACAGCAGAAGCCCTAACCTGAAGAGAACAGATTTCTCAATAAGTGGTAAATTTTTTCAAAAAACAAACAAATCTATGTAGAACAACTTATTTGGAGATTGGGCAAACCTCTGGCTGCAGCTCGGATAATAGTGGAACATATATTGCAGGGGCATCAACCTGCAAACCTATCGCTTGAGCATCAGCAAAGTCCTCCCACAGTTTTCCCAGGCAGAGGCAAAGCCATTGCAGAAATAGGGGCTCAGTTTGAGCATCATTAGGTACCGAACCTCGAAGGTGCTTTAAGCAAACCTGAACTAAACCTGCTTCAATGCAAGCCTCCTGGCCCCGACGATGCCCGTCAACAATAACAGCCAAAACAAATGCAGCCATAGCACGCTGCTCTGGATATGCTTCCATACTATCAAGAAAGCGAATGAAATATATGTGACCTCCATCCTTAACAAGATCAACCTGACATGACTGCAATCCACAAGATTTAAACTTATAATTACCTTCATAAAGTGGTTATAATGTTTAAGCAAAAGACCATATATAGAAAGAAAATGTGCTGATGTCTTTGGATATCAAGCCGCCTAGAATATGAACATATACCTTATCAAGTGCCAGAATTTTAGTCCATATAAACACGAGAATTTGCCTTAGTTCTGGTGTTGTAGTTTGCAATAACTTCAAAACATACGGGAATATTCCAACGGATAATGCCTACAGGTAAGATAGCCAGTCACTAATTTCATAATATTCTATGATAAAGATGATGAGAAAATAAATGAACAAGCATACCAGATCTACAGCCCAGGGACCCATATCAAGGAATCTCCCAAGAAGAACCAATGCTCGAAATCGATGGCATTGACTAAGAAGAACCTGTAAATGCCAAGAGTTAAGCCTCTTCACAGGAGGGATCAATGATTATCACATGAATTGGGAAAAAATCAAGACTGACAAAGCAGATTTTCATCAAGACCACCTAGTTACAAAGGCAACAAAAGGTGCTTAACCTAATTTATATCAAGTTAAGTACCTTCACAAGAGAAACATATAAAATATTGTTGCATTTGGGAGATAATTATATATATAGAGAGTCGTATAATCAGATAGCACTTCCATCAATGGAACCCAAATGAATAACACTAAAAGCCTGTACGAAAAGGACTGATTCATTTCACTATCCACCAATCGGAAGTAACCAATTGTCTACCAATTGAAATTAACATCAGTCTATAAGCCCTTTTGCACTCCATACATGTAACAATATCTCTGATGCGTTGAAAGCCCCAATTAACCACTTACATAATGCATTTACACACAACCACATATATTAAAGCCTGTACAAACACGCTCATGAACAAGAACCTCTAAATGCCTTTGGATGCTGTGAATCAATAGCACCTAGCAGTAACTTAATGGTTATTCACATTACAGCATGAACCAACTAAAGCAGCCAACCTGAAGAACAATAGGCAACTGCTCTGGCGGTTTCTTATGCTCAGACCCATGATCTAACCAAACCTCAAAAGCAGTTAGCTGTTCAGTGAAAAAGGGACTTGGCTGAAAAATTAAAAAAAATCAGATGAGAAGAAGAATCACATTAAAATAGTGAACATAACTACATAAGACTGAAGTGACATCATGTACGTTGTAACTTCAGAAATCTTTGCAAGAAAAATTTATTAATACATACTTGGAACTCTGCAGTAGGATCTTCAACTAAAGAAGGGAGCTGAGAGAGGCAAATCTCAGCAGCCATATCCCATGCATCCCTGCATTGAAAATCAGGAAAATGGTCATAACTCACGCCACAAAGGTTTGGAAATATCAAACTTGACTGGTATCACCATAATACCACATGTGATGTTGATGTGTTGGTGGCAACATTGGGTGAGATAATGGGGAACAATTTGCAGAGCGCATAATTCTCTCAGCAAGTAAAAAATTTCTGAATAGACTTGCAACTAACAGATCTTGTCTAAAAAGCCTCTGAAAAAGATCTGTAATGCAAAATTAAACTTGGTTAGGTAAATCACAAAAGAGACCATTAGTAGAGTTGATTATAACTGAAAGATATTACCATGAGGGAGGACATTCCAGGCAATTGTGTCTGTTACAGCTGTAAAAATCCAATTCAATTCTCCCAGAAGTGTTTTACGGTCATTTTGACGGCCAGGAATTTTATCTATTAGTGAATAATCAAAGGACTCGTGAAGTAGTGAGCGTTTGCAGAACCTAAAATAGTGGAGAAACAATCACACAATTAGCAAGCCTCACAATGTGCACAAAACAAATATTTCACAAACTAAAGAGTCTAAGACCACATGAATAACCCCTGAAGATTATGTCAAACAGCAACTTACTAGCAGTTACAAACAAGTCAATCCAACACAAAGTCTAACATCAAACATTGGCCCAAACTGCCAAACATTCAATACAAGCAATCTATTGTAGAATGATTACCCATCAATAAACAAGTAGAAACCTTACTAGACAGAAGAAATATGATACAATAACTAATTTGAATACCCATAAACCCTTTGCTGCTGTGGCCAACATCAACCCCTTTCTTTCCATAAAATCATTGTACATTGCTTTATTAGCAAGTATGACTTGCAAAAGAATTCCACGCATTTCATGTCTCAATTACAGGATTCTAATTATGGTTTGCACTGCACCAGCAAGGCCTTGCTTGATTAGCAAGTATGACTTGCAAAAGAATTCCGTGCATTTCATGTCTCAATTACAGGCTTTTAATTATGGTTTGCACTGTGCCCGCAAGGCCGTTAAGTGTAAACAGGAACCCACCAATCCAATCCAAAGATAAACTATAAGAACAAGCTTTTCAAAGATAAAGCTGAAACTAAAGTTTAATATCGAAAAAATAATAATGGAAGACAAGGAGGCAAAACTCACCATCTCAGTGCCATCTTGATAGGTGTTGTCAAGCAAGAAGTGAAGACATCAGCAGGAAATTCAGCACTCTGAGGCAGGGTCTCGTGTGCTTCACATGCTGCGAGCAAAATGCAATCCCTCGTGGAACCAGCAGCGTTAGAAGCATTCCACTCATGAAGCTATAAGACAAATAATTGCAAAAAACAGATTGTGTTAGACACAGCCCTTTTCACCATTTCCAGAAGTGACAACTGGTGGAATTAAATACCTCTATGAAGGCATTGACAATCATCCCAGCAGCAGAACAATCAAAAACATATATTGAAGGTGTTTTCAACCAGGAATCGAGATCACTGATTGGCAAAGGAATGTACTGTGTATAACTCTGCTTAAAATGCCAGAGCACAACAAAACTTCAGCACTTGAAAATTGTAACCAGCACAGAAAGCATATTACCAAAAGGGAAAGTGAAAACCTTATTGAACATCCAGATTTCACCATTGGCCGTTGGTTTTGGAACTCCATGTCCATTATAGTGGAATAGTACTCTCTCAGACTTGGCACATTTACGACAAGTATTACAAAGTTTCTTTACCTCATCAACAGTAGGGTCAAGTTGAACTTTGTAGCGAGCCTGTTCGTAAATCACCAAGGTAAATTATCAAAGGATGTAAGTCATACCGCAGAGCAAAGCGCATGAGAAAATATCAAACCTTTGGTTGCCATCTTTCATACTGAATGTTTAAGGTTTTCCCAATCGTTTCAAGAGCTTTTTGTGGTGCCATTGAAAATGGATCTGCCAATGAAGAATAATACCAAAACCTTCAATAGGGAGATGGATTTATCAACAAGAGAGAGTGCCTGTTTGAAGAATTATGCTAATTCCAACAAGAAAGAACCAGCAGTTCCAAGACTCACCTATCCAACATTCCATTCTGGCACAAGGTGATATCTTTATTACATCAGGAGGGTCAACACTGATGTTTAAACACAAAACTAGAGCTACATATCCTGTTTTCATCTGCAGAGACAGAAAGGTAAGAAAAGACATGTGTAGATAAATAACTTGTGACCATCCACAGCAAAGTATTAATCAAGGATAGCTCAAGTGAGAACATGGAAAGAAAAGAACCAAGTATCTCATGATATACATATCAACACATTAAAGAATTCAACATATAAAAAAAGTATTTTCTTTGAAGATTATAATGTAAGTAGAGACTCACGGTCCTCTAATGTTTTCCTTTTCGGCATGTACTTACTATTGCTCTGAATTTACCCAAGTGAAACCTGTAATTAACGAAATAGCTAATATCCAAGACAAAGGATTTGGGGTATAGTCTCAAACCTAGTCAGAATCAATTGCATTCCGTCCAATACCTTTGTCAACATGCTGCCCATGCCCATTTACTTTTGGTTCAGAAAATCTTATTATTAAGACCAACCAGTAAGATAAATGAATTAAGTGGTTAATTGAATAGCCTCCAACTAGAAACATGTTAACTAATTATCATCTCCAGAAAGCTCTAGAATCTACACAAACATAAAATTTATACATATCATAGCAAGAGAGAGCTTGAAGTGACACCAGAAATTTTGCAATTGTTAAATCCAAATATGATGACATTCCAAAAATACAAATGCTCAGAAACATCTGAAAGCGGACAATTCCAGATACAAAACACCAACAGCTACTCTATGTGTTGGATAGGGATCCCTTCGCAAAGAGTTCTCAAGCCAAAAAACAGGTTCAACCAAACTAATGTAACTTTTTAATGCGGACGAGGGACAATAGCTCAATCAGAAGATTCAAGGCCATTATACACAGTTTTCATGGATCAATCAAGACCTGATAACCATGATGCTTGCAAACAATGTATTTTTTATTTATTCACTAATCCCAACACTCAGTTCCATACAAGATGTACTTATGATCCTAAGCTATTGATTAAATAAAAATTCTAATGGGCACTGACACGAAATAAATACCCATTATCCCCTGATACCACAAAAGCATCTGTTCTGAAACTTGCTACGAGGACTACCAATCATTTCATGCGTCCTTTTCCTCTCAGGTATATTAGATCATATTTATGTTGACAGAAGTATTATTCCTAATAACAATACAATGAAGAATCACAATTAGCTAAAAAAGTTAAAGCATCATAATCCATAACTGTTTAAGGCAATATCAAAGCTCCTCATCAACACTAAAATTCAACACCTTCTCACATAAGATTCGCCTTATGAAACCAAGCTGAAAATGTGAAACAAGCATAATTAAGTCTTACTGAGGAACAACTAGCCTAATTTTAAGAATCGCCAAGAAGATCTATACTTAACAGTTCCTTATAGTAGAAGCATTACTCTAGCACTTCGCAACCCTAACAATGAGTGATTGAAATTTAACATTTTCATCTTAAACATCACTAAGTAGTCCATCAAACGATTAAAGCAACGAGTCATATTTCCTTCATCATCCAATCCCTAGTATAGCAAAAGACAACAACAGAATATCAAACTTAAAGCATCCTATACTTAATAGTTGTCAGCGGCCAAACAGCAATGCCAACCATAGGACAGTAAAAGATAGCGCAAAATGTTGAAACTCAGAGCTTACTCGATCCTTAGGCCGCCATTTCGATACAAGGCCACTATCCGACGGACCAGTAGGTACAGAAGCTTCAAATCCATCATGTCGAAGCTCGCACAACACAACTGTTTGAGGCAAATACGCCATACTTGTAGTAGCTGCAGCGCCATTGTTATAACTGCTACTACTAGCACCATCCAAATCTCTTCTCTGAGAAACCAAATCGACGGAATCTTCGCCGTGAGTCGAAACGCAGTCGTCGTAGTGGTTAGAAACCACAGCAAGTGAAGATTGAGAGAACCGAGACGCCATCAAATCCCCCAATGCCATCCAAATCCCTCAAACCACCTCAAAGTAACCACGGAAGAATGCGCAACAATAGTTTATGGAAATTACTTCGACGCCACCTCAACTGAGAAAGCACCTAAACACTCAATCACGGAGAGCTCTCTCTCTCTCTCT
>JAOSBK010000005.1:1327999-1353561 GCA_027568895.1 Erythroxylum shatona | reverse complement strand
TGAGTCATGGCCTTCATCTATAAGAATAGTAGCTCTCCTGGTGAGGGTGTACTAGAGTCAATAGATTGAATATAAGATAACAAATAATTACATTATTAAAGTTATTGAGAGCTAAGGGTGTCATCATCATCGTTACACCCAGTCCGAAGTTTCGCAGTGAAGTGGTATTTGGAGAGATCTAATAGTATACAGCCTTACACTTATATAGTAAAGAGACTGTTTTCGGTATCCAATATGCCCAAAAAGAATAAATTTAATTATAATAATGATTATAACAATTTAAACAAGAATCTTATTTTGATTGATCCAATCCATTAAATACACTTTAGATTTCAAAAATCGCTTTTACTAGGGATGTGTCAATACTTTGTCTCCTTCAACTTTGCAGGTTCCTCAAAAATTCATAACAGTTAATGAACAATTTTAAGACAAGGTACATTGAAATTGAAAATGTTCGTAACAACCATGATTTTTTCTGCAATTTTATCAATCATTCGAAATCATAAAATGCTTCTTTTTGTGTATAATGTCAAGAAAACCATTTGAGAGGGAGAAGGAGAAGTAGAGTGAAAGAGCAAAAGGAGATGAACCGTCCCTGCAAATTTCTAATATTAGTGTGATCAAATCTTCCAGGGAAAAAGTCCTGGAATCAAAATCCCAGAAGAGATAAATGAAGTGAAGAGAC
The DNA here is from genome assembly GCA_027568895.1 of Erythroxylum shatona. Taxonomy (NCBI): domain Eukaryota; kingdom Viridiplantae; phylum Streptophyta; class Magnoliopsida; order Malpighiales; family Erythroxylaceae; genus Erythroxylum; species Erythroxylum shatona. The sequence goes on along the minus strand of JAOSBK010000005.1, from coordinate 1,352,876 downwards.
AACAAGATGTTGACTCTCACTGCTCTTTGCAGTCTTGTAGGTACGTAAGCAACTAGCAGCAACCATTAACGGAAGAAACACCTGCTTATATTATAATTGCCAGACACATCAGAAATGGGATGGTACAGGGCTCATTTCACCGTTTTCTGGATCACAAAATGTACATTTTTCTTCATACATAAACTCTTCCTCTTCACAACTTGGACATTGCTATATCCATTACATCGACGAGGAAATCTGTAAATCAAAATTGAAAACTTGTCAGAAGAGCAGCCATGTTTGTAAATCTTGAAGCTGCAATGAAAAAAGTTGTTGATGGAGTCATTGATCATGTACTGTACCCGCATCTTCTTTGGTGAAGCAAAGGGGAGGTGTGATCCTAAAAACATTCCCATAAAATCCTCCTTTTCCTACAAGGACTCCCATTTCTGTTACGGTAACAAAAGTATATGATCAGTAACAAGTTGGTTCAGTTTTAGTTGAGAAACCGGGGAAGATTCAGACCTTTCATCTGGTCCATCACATGCAGGGTTTCAGCTTTTGCAGGAGTTTTCTGTTGGCGGTCAGTCACAAACTCAACTCCAAGCATCAACCCTCTTCCTCTTACATCCCCGATTACTACAGAACATTTAAGAATTAAGAACAATAGTAATCATTATGTACATTGGAAAAGAGAATTGAGCATATAAATCAAAGAAAGCGTGCGGGTTTTAAATTGCGGATTGCAGGTTACACTGCCGTTGCTGACGATAACTGCGAACGATACAAGCGTAGTTGCACTTACTTTCGTACTTATCCATGAGTGCAATTAGTCTGTTTTTCAGATAATTCCCCACAGCTAGAGCGTTTTCCTGGAGATTTTCTTTCTCAATGACTCTCAGAACTGCCAGACCTGCAGCTGTACACACTGGATTTCCCCCAAATGTATTGAAGTAACTTCGACGAGTCAAGACTTCTGCAACTTCAGGGGTTGTCACAACAGCACCTAGGGGAATGCCATTTCCAATTCCCTGCACGAACAGAAAATGCAGGAAAGTTTTAAATTGCAGATTCCAGGATAAGAATTGCGATAACAGTTCAGGTCAGAGCCAAAGCATGAGAAAAGATATGCATCTAAAACAAAAAGAACCAACCTTTGCCATTGTCACTATGTCAGGAACAACACCATGGGCCTGAAATCCCCAGAAATGAGTGCCCGTTCGAGCAAATCCAGCCTGAACTTCATCAGAAATACAAAGGCCTCCAGCATCTTTAACAGTTTTATATGCAGCAGGCAAATATCCTGGAGCCAGTTCTACAATTCCACCCACTCCCTATCAAGTAATTCTAAAAGATGTTACTTAAGATAGTAATTCTGAAGGAAAAATTAAAAGTCAGAGTTGATTCTGAAAAACCTGTATAGCTTCAGAAATGAATCCTGCAACCTGACCACTAGTTCCAAATTGAATGATATCTTGGACATCTTTTGCATACTTCTCTCCATCTGAGCCAAAAACACCTCTATATGGATCCGGATTCATCGCATGATGCACCCCACTCTGTTGTTTTCCATTGAAGAGATGTTCAGAAATATGTAGCAAGAATAATAAGTAACAGACAAGATAAGAACACAGGCAATCAGGTAATGTGCGTACGTGCTCTACTCTAAAGCGACGTAATTTTCTAAGGCCTTGCTTTAAGGAATTAGGTCTACGGCCCAACCCAAACTTGCTCATGCCTAGCAACAAGATACGTAGACAAATAAAGATAAGATGTCATCACAGTTTGGGAAAGACTTGCAACAGGATCAAATCTTTCTTGCCTTTAAATGTTGTGATAAGGACTAAACTATAACGTGTCAAGAGAACGAATCAATTTCGCAAGCATCGGATCAAAACAACCCATACGTTTCTGATGATGTTTCTGAAACTGTAGATAGTGAAGCATGCACCTACTCTGAACTGATGTGGAGATACCATATATCGTTAGTCCTGACACCAACATTGATACTGAAGTCCAAAACCATGAAATCAGCAGAAGATTCTTCAGTTCTCATATCCAAATTTTCCCATATGATAAAATAGGTTTTTAAGTAATTATTTATCATTATTTCAGATAATTTTTATCCTGAAGTTAGATTATTTTTAAAATTACATCAAATATTATAGCCTGATACTATAAATAACCAATGAAGAGTTGAATGGAAACTTATTGTTCTTGTACCTGTATAACGTTAAATTTCCAATTAGATTGTGCAGTGGCACTCATTGTTGCTGCAGCATTCCCATGATAAGCATTCCTCAGTGAAACAATATCCTGACAACCTGTGTACAATCTAGCAATCATCAGAGCCAACTCATTGGCTTCAGTCCCAGAATTTGTGAAGAACACAACCTGCAGAACAAACGAACTTAATTACCTGCAGACGATACCGACCTAAAAAGGATTACGATACGAATCTAATTGCGATTACGAAGCTATTTGACATGACATGACATGTCATGACAGGAATTCTCGTACCTTAAGATTTCCAGGCATCTTGGAGACCAAAGCCTCGGCGAAGTCGGAGATAACGTTGTTAAGGTAAAGAACAGTGGAGTGCTGTAAGCGCTTCGATTGGTCGACCATCGATTGCACCACTTCAGGATGACAGTGGCCACAGCACACCGTAGCAATCCCTCCGAAAGCATCTAAGTATCTGCGGCCCTGATCGTCGAACAGATACTGCATCTTCCCATCAACCAGGTGAAGCTGAAACATTGAAGAGTGAATTTTGATTCCAATTACATCCAGAAAACAGAGAGACGATCAAACGGGGACTCACGGGCTTGTTGTAGAAATAGAACAGGGAAGGGCTGAGATACTGTTTCCGTTTGGTCATGATCTCGTCGGCTGAGGGGCCGGAGTAGGGTGGAGGAGAGTAGTCGAAGGAGGGCATTGAGGGAAAAACAGCGCCGTCTTGCTCGCGCAGAAGTGGTGTCTTTTGTTTCTGGACAGCGTGAGAGAAGCAGCGTTGTGATCTGCTTCTTCCAAGCAGCAAGCTTCTCGCCATGAATCTCTGCATCTTCCTTCTTCTTCTTCCCTAAGATCTCTCTGATTCCTTGTTTTTCTCAATGTGTGGTTGGTCTGGTTATCGTTGTGTAATCGAACCTTGGCTCGTAAAAAGCGGGACTTTTGAGTGGTGGCGCGATAGAGGTCCGAGAATGGAAAAGGCTTATATGGAGAGAAAACTCATCGTGTCACGACTCACGTATATGGAAAAGTACAGATACGTAGAACTTTGGATTCAGTGTTGGTTTTGTTTGGACTTTCCAAGGAATATAGATACTAATTTTTATCATTTTAATTCATATTTTAAAATTAATAAATTGAATTAATTAAACATGCAAATCTCTAAATTCTTTCCATATTTTATCTTTATCAGCATGAAAAATAATTAAGAAAAAGAGCTGAAAAGCATATATATATATATATATATATATATAAAAGAGCTGAAAAGCATATATATATATATATATTGTTTATTTGGATTTTCCAAGGAATGCAGGATCTATTTTATTATTCTTAATAAATTCTCAAATAATAAAAGTTTCTTTTATCATTTCTATATTTTAGAAATAATAAATTGAATTAATTAAGTATACAATTCTCTAATTTTTTATACATATTTTATCTTTATCACTAATGAAAAATAATCAAGAAAAAAGTTGAAAAACACGTATTGTTTAGTAATAGAATATTTCTCTTATATAATTAATTTATTATTCATTCATCTCTCTACAAGTAATTAAAAATAAGGTTGCATACTATTAGATTTCTCAAAACTCTGCATGTCGGCGAATTTCTACTAAGTGTTGTTATTATTGTAGTTTATTATTCATCTATAATTGTTTAAGGGAGCGAAGTGAAAGAATAATTAACACGAAATTATTGATTAATGTCATGATTAATCAATACAATTATATTAACCCTATAATTGCAAAATGCTAGATTCAATAATTGGATAAACAAATACCTAAAATTGAGAAATAATTGAGTGCATTGTTATTTTCTGTGAAGAGGAGTGACAAAGATGCAAATGATTGACTACTACTATTCCAAACCTTGAAAAAATCACCTACAGTTCTCAATTGGGTGACTATATTTGAGGTTGGCTAGCAGTAGGATCTCTTGTGCACTACAAACATAGGCCAAGCCTATCTACGATAACAAGCCCATAAACACAGGTCTCATGACACGTATGATCCAATTATGTTGGCATCTAATTATCTAGATTTGTACAAAATTATGTTTATTGTTTATTATGCTTCCACAAAATTAATGATAAAATTCTATCAAGAAGACCTTGGAGTAATTGGTAAAAGTTGTTCATGTGAGGAGCAATTTATAAAACTTGTTTATTTATTTTACATTTATAAAATTTGGAATTATTTTAAAAATGTAAAAAAATAGAAGAGTTTGTAGATTTTCCTATTTTGATCTATAAGTTTTGTTACTTTGTTGATAGTTGGAATACAATAGAATCATAAACCATATATATTTTTCTATTTTGTTACAATAACTAATAAGCGGTAAGATTATTCCTTTGTGATCGGAAGATCACAAGTTCGAGTCATAGAAACAAAGCCTGCGTATTGCTGACCCTCACCTAATACTCGCAAAGTGGAGGACCTTATGTGCTAGATTTGTCCCAATTAATAAATGATTTTGATTTGAAGTAAACAAAATTGACAGATAACAAAAAAGGAGTTTGTTTAAACTTATATTCTTCTCTTTTTTTTTCTCAACTAAAAAAAACTATACATAGTCTATTGGAAAAATTATTTATAATAGATAACACTACAAAATAATTCAAGAAATAATTAAATTAATTTATTTTTTTAACGTTATCTCAATTAAATTTCATGTTCTACGGGATATTATATATTTAAATTAGCATTGTAAACTTGAATAAAAATTAATATTTAAATTATAAAAATTTATTTTTATTTATTAACCTAATTTTTAACGATATCTATTTATATGACTTGCCAAATTAAGAATTAGTTGAGAACTTGGTACATGCTCCGCCAAGACTTGTTTTAGATGATAATGCGTGTAAAGAATAGAGTTAGTGTGACCTCTGACAAGTTCCTATTTAATAGTAGAGTCACCTCCAATGTATCTGGTTACAAATCAAGGACAGATCAGAACAATCAAAGTTGTGATTTTTTATTTTTTTTTTACTCACGAGGTGTCTTAGGAGGGTTCTAACTATAGAAAGACACCTTTAAGTTATCCACACCCAGACTAATTCCTGTTCGAGCCAGGTAGGTCCCTTATGGGAGGTAAAGCTCTGACCCCAAGTTTTAAACGACTGCATACATGAGGACGATTCGAACTCGTGACCTCACTTAAATCAGGAGAGCCTCTTACCAACTCACCTACACCCTGGAGTTAATCAAGTTGTGTTTTAATGCATCTATATAACCTTGTTTTAGAACCAAATCACTATCTTCCCTCGTTGGATAATAGCCACATACCTATCAAGAAACAATTAACAAACGAGCTGCCAACCTATTCGGTTTAAATATAATTATGCTTCTGAGTCTAGTGATACAAAACAAAGTGTTTGTATCCAAACATTCGGTTTGTTTAGGGACAAAAGTTGACATCAACCAGATAATGACATTCGTGTTTGCTCTACAGGATGTCCACTTCCTCGAACAGATGCTTTTGCCTTCTCTTGGTTAGCCCACCGCGAAGTGTTATAAGAGAGTCTCAATTATGGGAAGGTATCTTTAAGTCATCCATTTTTAGACTAATCCCTGCTAGCACCGGGTCAGCCCGTAAGAAATAAAGTGCTGACCAAACAGATTTTTTCATTCTTAAAACTCGAATTTGAAACCTTTAATTAAAAAATAAGAGTGCTGAACCACTAACGTTATCCTGTTTAGTTATAGATGCCTTGCCTTCTCACTTTCGAAGACTAATACCTTTTGATCAAATATCAGAGAGATAAGCAAGTTTCTGATGAGATGTATGGTCATAACACAGCAAAATTGATTGATGTGAAACAAAAGCGATGATTGTATCTTCCACTCATTGTTTAATGGGATCTCTCTCAAATAATTCACTTATCAATGTTTTCGCATTTTGTGTTTCTGACATTGATTAATACTTGTATATATTTTCAATTTTTTAATTAAAATTTTTAATTTTAAATATGATTTAGTTTAGGAGGTGTTTGTTTTTATTTTTATTTTTATTTTTAATTTTTGTTTTCAAATTTAATAAAAAATATGTTTGTTTAAATTTTTAGTTTCTAATTTTTATTTTAGTTTCTTTTAGTTTTCAAAAATTATGAAAGCCAGTTTTTGTTTCTTATTTTTATTTTTTCATAATCTAATTTACTATTATTTAAATATATTATTTAATTTTTAAATTTTAATAAAAATTATAAATAATTTAATTCAACATTATATATTTAATAAATTAAAATTAAATATAAACAATTATTAATAATTTAATTTAAAATATATAAATATTCAAATAAATATTAATTTATAAATAAAATTTTGATTTTTAAAAATTTAATTTTATTAAAATAATATATTTTTATTTTTATTTTTTGTTACAAAGGAAAAGAAACTATTACAAACTATCTAACGCAACATCTAGTGGTACAACGCGCCATGCTGGTCCCAGCGAGTGAGGTCCAAAGTTGTCAGTGGGGGCTCTTGTAAGATATGCAGTCCTAGACTGACAAGAGTTGCAAGTGAGGTTAAATGATCCGCACTCTAATTCCCTTCTCGATAAATGTGCTAAAGATGAACCTCTCAATTTTAGTGTAGCAATGCACGAATACCTGTCACCAGAGGAAGTTCATAAGGTAAAACTGTAAGGGAAGAAGACAGAATATTGATTACCTCGCGAGAATCCACTTCCAAGATGACTCGACAATATCCCATGGTCCAAGCCAGTCGGAAGCCCGCGTGAATTCCTCCTAACTCTGCACTACGCGGGGATCCGCTGGGCATGTGCTGCAAAAAACCTCCACATCATCGGCCTTGCCAGTTTCTAATAAACCCCCCAGCAGTCGAAATAGTACCTCCGTGCTTTATGGCCCCATCAGTATTGAGTTTAACCCAGTCTGCTGGCGATTTGGATTAGCTCACTAACTGACCCGGGGATAAATCTTGGGTCGGGAACGCACAATGTTCTGCTACCTGATAAATATTATACAAGATATTAAATAAATTTATTTAATTAAAAATAATTCATCTTTAAGTTTTATGTAATATGTAATTATTATCAGTGATAAAATATAACTATATTAACATTAACAACCAAACAGGTTTTTGTTTTTATTTAAAAGAAAAATAAAAACAAAAAACTGAAAACGAAAACGAAAACTGAAACTGAAGCTAAAACTAAAAACTATAACAAAAAACAAAAACAAAACCAAACGATAATAACTTTTATTGTTAAAAATTAATCAATTTATTAATTGATCTACCAGTTTTATAAACTAATCGATTTTTATAAGTCAAAATAAATTGATTAATTTTTGTCTAATGTTTTCTTTTTTAATTAAACTTCAAATTTTTTATGAACAAAGATATTCTTCTTTAACAATTTTTTAAAATTTTTAATTAAATTTTATAACGATTTAATATCGATTAAACCTTCCAAACTTTAAACCTCTTATTTTACCTATTTAACTTTCGGTCTGGTGTTTAAAATATTAGTGTATCATGCATGAAATTTATAGTGCATGAAATTTTCTTTTGGGAAACATAATATAATAACGAATCTAACTTCTATACGAGAAAATCATGGCCTCCAATTTCTTTCTTCCTTAGTTTTACTTGTTCCGCTTGCTTCAAAAAATTGTGCACTTACACTAAGACGTTTCAGGTCAAGCAGTTGTGCACTTACACTATATATTCCAATCAAAAGTAGTCGAACCATTTCAATAGCCGGAACATGGTCTGAAATCTGCGTCTTGATCCAAAGCCCAAGTGTCAGGGTTTGCTGTTATAGGCCTACAAGACAGACTTTACTTAGCCCTTTGGTGAAGAAGAAGAGGCTTTTTGAATTCAGTTTAATCAAAAAATTAAATTAAATTTGTATTCATAAAAGTTATTTTAATTTTAATTTTTTAATTAGCTCAAATCAAAATAACAAATTTAGATTCAAGTTAATAATAAAAATCAAATCTTATATCCAATTTATTAACAACGATAACAATTTAGTTTAAATCTCGCTAACACGTGAAATTTAAGATGATTAGAGATAATTTCTGAATTTTCCAATCAAATATTCTCATTTTTACTCATATGACGATCTTGATTAAGGATGTAACCGAATCCGTGAGATTATACTCTTTAAGGTTAATTCAAACTTTATATAATTCACCATTTTTAATGTTAATGAAGGATTTATACTTTAATGTAAAGATGAACTCATTTAGTACCACATTTTGACCTCAAAGTAATATTTTAAAAATAATATTATATTAAAATTTTAAATTAAAATAAAATCATTTAAATTAATTAATTTTATTGCCCATTACATCCTTAAACTATTGCGGTTATTGTCAATAAACTACCACGTTTCCTGACCAAACACGTCAGACATGCGTGAAATCTGTGTCAGCAACGCAGCATTAACCAAGTGGGCTCCGTGGGTTCATTACACGTGGCAGACACAAGTGGCCAAACGTTGCCCACTCCAAAAGTTACGCCTGCGTGATCCATAAAGAAAAGTAATCGATTGTTCCCAACAAGATGTGTTGATTGAGCCGTGCCCGAATGTCTCAATCCGTTAAACAGTTGATCCAATGTCTTTAACGCTAATGCTGTCCTTCAGTTCACTGTCTCCCCCTTCTTCTTCTTCTTCAAGTTTTGTCCTAATGACACTCACATGGACAGCCTGTGCTCAACAACCTTAACAGTTGAGTTTCAGCTGCAATAAATTATTTTTATAACAATTTAGTCCCGACAAGTCTTTGAGATTTTTTATCACTAGAAAGCAACTGACATTAACAATCTTTCCTGGAACAATAATCCCATCAAGCACGAGTTACCCCACTACATCAACACCGCAAAAGGCTGAAGCAAAGATGATGATAGTCCCTTTTGATAGTGCTGTGGAACCTGGAAAACGGGTTCCAACAAACCTGCCAAACAACCAACCAACCCTTTTCTTTCACTTTCTTTCCGTTGGTCTTTTCCAGGAAAATTTCCAAGAAAACAGAACGTGACAAGAGAACAGGATATTCTGTCATGAAAGCTCACTTGTTCGGCCTTCTTGTTCTGTTGTTCTCTTATGGCCAATCCAAACCCGACATTCACATTAACTACAGATTCATCGTAGCAGTCCCAACAGAATATAACGAGAGTAACATTGGAAGAGCGTTTCTTATGGAGAATACCCAAGCAGAGCCTAGCTTTAAAGCTGCATTGAGCGTTGAGCCCGTTAATGGAAACTATTCCTGCTCTTTGGAGGTCTTCTTGGGAGACGTGAAGGTTTGGAGCTCTGGTCATCGTTCCAAGTTCTACTTGACAGAGAAATGCGTTCTTGAGCTGACAAGTGATGGGGACTTACAGTTGAAAGGACCAAAAGAGCGAGTTGGATGGAGAACTGGGACTTCAGGACAAGGTGTGGAGGTAAACTAAAAAGACATCAGCATTCCAGTTCATTCTCTCAAACTACACATGATGTCTCGGAACTAACTTGTCTCTCTTTCATCACATATATTCAGAGACTACAGATTCTCAGGACAGGTAATTTGGTTCTACTTGATGCTTTGAACCGTATCAAATGGCAGAGCTTCAATTTTCCGACAGATGTTATGCTCCGGGGACAGAGACTAAACGTTGCCACTCACTTGACTTCTTTTCCCAGCAACTCCAGTGTGTTATACTCTTTCGAAATCCTACGCTCAAAGATTGCTCTTTACCTGAATTCTGGTAAGCGGAACTATTCTTACTGGGAATTTAAGCCTTCCAAGAACAGAAACATCTCTTTTATTGAATTAGGCCCAAAAGGGTTAGAGTTATTCAATGATAAACATAAAAAAATCGCGCAGATCTCCTCGCAAACGATTCAGCCCCTCAGGTTTTTAGCACTTGGAAATAAGACAGGAAACCTGGGGCTCTATTTTTATTCTCCTCAAGATAGAAGGTTTGGTGCTGCTTTTCAAGCACTTAACAACACATGCGATCTTCCTCAGGCTTGTAGACCATACGGGATCTGCACAATTTCCAACTCCTGTTCATGCTTACAAGTTTTAACCAAGGGAGATCAGTGCAATGCAGCGATTCCTGAAGGGTTTTGTGGTAAAGATCAGGTGGAGATGCTAGAACTAGGTGGTCTTACCAATGTCCTGAAAGCTATTCCTGAGAAGGTTAACATCAGCAAAGAAGCTTGTGCAGATCTTTGCCAAGCAGATTGTACATGTGTCGCTGCATTATATTCTTCAGGAGAGGAAGATCAAAACTTGGGAAAATGTTTTGTCTATGGAATGGTAATGGGTGTGAAACAGATTGGCGAAGAAGCAGGAGGATTGAGTTATATGGTTAAAGTTCCAAGAGGAACAAAGGTCAGTCAGGGCAAGTCTCAGGTCAAAAAATGGGTGTTTCTTGTAGTGGGAATTGCTGATGGATTGATCATTTTGGTTGTTTTAGCAGGAATTGGGTATTATTTGATTCAGAGGAGAAGAAAGAACTTGACAACTACACAGAACAACAGTTAAAAGATAGAATCTTATGTTAGGAGAATTCATGGGGCATATGCAACTTCTTTTTCTTTTTTTCAAGAAAACACGCTTTTACATGTTTTCTGTCGGCTACTGTTCATAAAACGAGTATTGCAATTTAATGATACATTGTTATTGTGAGCGATATGAGTATTGATTTGAAGTTAACGAGTTTGATTAGGATAGAACGGATTTTAGATTTAGTTTGCGCCAGATCCGGATCATTAACACCCCTATCTTCCATTAACTAAATTGACAATTATACATAACCACACCATTAACATCCCTATCTTCCAACCCTGTTGAGGAAGGAAAGTGGAAAGGAACATCACAGGGGCTATTGTTGCCAAGTCCTCGCTTGAAGGATTTGTCATCGCACAAAATGAGGACAAGATACAATGTCTTACAAGATTATAAAGCATGGACTTTGACCCATAAACATTCATTTTAATTTAACAATGAAAGTTCAGACAAATTTGGAATCAGACAAAGATAGCTCAACTGCCCTGTCATGTCATGTCCTAGGTTCCTGGCACAGAAGATTCCTGATATTGACCTGGGAGTCTCAGGTCAAGATGACCAAGTATAATGGGCTGAAAAGGACCACAAGACAATGGTCCAAGCCAACTACAATCTCTGGATCCTTTTTGAAGATCCTACTGCTACTTCCCTTTCTTTTCTCTTTTCTTCCTCCTTTCTTTTATCTTAAACCTTCATGACAATTCGATTCAGGCCATAAGTTTTTGGTTGAATTCAATCCAATTCCATCTATTGTCATCTTTACTCGTACTCTCATACTCTATACACATTCCACAAACACCCAACCTTAGTATCTTTCTCCTCGCTAGGATTTAACCTTTCGATTTGTGCCTTATTCAGATTTAACCTTCCAATTTTTTTACACTTCACTTTAGATGATAATTTTTGACCTGTTAAACTTCAAAAATATTAACAGACTGTTTAGAAACACCTAAATTGAATTCAATTTAGGTGTTTGGAAATACAAAAAGAAGGATGAGTTGAATTTATGCATGTAATTGAAATTCATTTCTTTTACAAATTGAATTCACTCCTCCAAATATGATAATTGAATTCATGCAAGTAATTGACTTGTTGCTTCTTGTGTCACACATATACACAAAGCAATGCTCCAACAAGGATATAAAAATTTCTCACCAATTTGTGCCTGATAAATAATATTTATATATGATTAATAACCAGATTAATTTTCCTTTATTTTTATATTTGGAAATTATAATTTTACATTAATTATGAAATTATTACTGTGAATTTAGATAAATATGAGATTTTTTAAAAATAAAGAATAAACTATGAAATTCTTTGATCAAACTGTATCAATTTATGCACTACATCTTCTTCAATTTTATAATAATAATTTAAAAATTTTCATATTTTTTAGTCAAGGGTAAAAGTATTATATGAAATAATTGAATTCTTTTTTATTGTGTTCCAAACAGTGTAATTGAATTCAATTTCAATATTACTGGATTTGTTTCAAACGGTATACATTGAATTCAATTCAATCTTATTAATGTAATTGAATCCAATTCTATAATGAATTTAATTCGAAGGTTTTCAATCAGCTTGAAAATAAAATGACTACATCGTATATAATTTTTAAATTAAAAAAAATAAAATTTAATTCAAGTTCGATAAAAATTCGAACGATTCGAACTCAAACATATGGCTTGATGTCGAGCCTAATACACTCTTTAATATCAAAAGGAGAGGTTAGCCCGAGCTAATATATGCTAATTTTTTTTCCTTAGCCTAGGTATGCAAAATTCAACATCAAATAGATCCTAATGCAATTTTGCAACTTTAAGGATCCATTCATTGAGAGTTGATTATGAGAAAATTGTAAAAATAATAGCATTAAATATAAGTCTAATTCAACTTTACCATTTCTTATTGCTTGGATTTAAAGTTTCAAATTTGTACCTTACACTATCTGAAAAAAAAAGAGGTTATATTCGTTGGCTTGTAAATTTTCAAGTATTATTACCTAAAAATGTATTAAGGCCAAACTCTCGTCTTACATGTGTGCTCCTTCATAATCACACACTAAAATAAGAGCTAAAAATTAAATAAGAGATTAAGTAAGTAGGCTTAATAAAACTTGTTCGACCTAAACTGATTTAAAGTTAACCGTTCGACATAAGTTGAATGAACTTCAATTAGGCTTTAGACCGTTTAATTTTCAAACTTTTAAGGGTTTGATTGAGCTTAAACTAGGACCGTTTAGTTCGATTTGATCCAAAATCTAAAATTTTAAGTGAAACAAACCGTAACTCTAATTGCGTCCGCATTTGTAAGTCGATTCCAATCTTACTAATTTCTTCCTACTTAGAATTTAACAAAATTTAATACCCTACATCTTCTAATATAAAAGGAAGATGTTAACCCAAAATGATGTGTACCATTTTTCTTAATTTTTGAAATAAAACATATTTATATCATCTTCAATTTGAAATTAATTTAGATACAAGAATGTCTTATACAAACCACTTTAGAAGGTAATCCGAAATTAATTTAGGTTAAAAATTTTACATTCTTCAAAATTTAGGAAAATTTTATTTTTTAAAATTTTTCCATAAAACTTCATATCTTAAATTTCTATTAAAAAACAAGTAGTATGAACATTAAATATTGATTAATCAAATTTTATTTATATAACAATTCAACTTTGTTCTTAAATTCAAACCGAACTAATTGAATCCGACTTAAACTAATAACTTATTATAATTATCTTAGATTATTAATTAAATTGATTCATATTAACTTACTATATTATTGATATTTGTTTATGGTTTGTTATATTTTTTAATTGATGTTTTAGATTCAATTTTATTAGAAAAACTGAAAATAATAAGAAATTTTTTTAAAAATTTTAAAATAAAAAATATAAAATTTTGTAAATTACAGGAAGTGTCTATGTATTTTATCCTTTTATTTATTCCGGTTCTTTTGGAATTTCTTAATAAAGTCTAGTAGTGCATAGACACTCGACATATACTGCCTTGACTAATCTGGAAAGTCAAGAAAAGTTATCATAGGAAACGAAGCTGATGATAGCCATTAGCTTTCTAGCTTAGTTAGTCCTCATCATTACTACATTGAAAAGTAAAAGAAAATAACCATATCATTGCTCAAGGTTAAAAAACAAACAAACAAACAAACGCTGAGTTCCCATTGGAGTGGTTATCCTTTCATTTCATATCGTTCTCTGATATGACTTGTTTTTCATGATATTTTTTAATTAAGGCTTTATTTAAACATAAAAAACCTTGAACCTTTGTTTTATTTTAACCATTAAAATTTTGAAATTCATCTACTCGGTGCATAATGTTTAGAATATCACACGTGAGTGCCCATATTAAAAAAATAGAGGAAAAAAACTAACATATAAGCCTAATGAGTTACTCTACTTATTATCAATTTAGAATAGAACTTCACTTGGGTTTGTGTGTGATCTAACTTTTCTTGAGTCCGTAAGTCTATTGTAAATTTCGCATGGTATCAGAAATTCGGGTTATTAATTTTCAATTATCTGTCTGGATGTCCAATCCCAGCTGCTCGATTCGGTCATCACTGTGTTTATTTCAAGCGATTACTGGATCCTCCAATCTCAGCTGCATATGAAGGGGAGTGTTGAGAATATCCATATGTGAGATATCCCATATTGAAAAAAAGAGAAGAAAGAAGACTAACATATAAGTATAGTAAGCTACTTCACCTATTGCCAATTAATTTTAGAATGGAACCTCACTTGAGCTTATGTGTGATCTAATTTTTCTTCTCGTGTAGGCCCTGGGTCGCTTATGTGTGATCTAATTTTCCTTCTCGTGTAGGCCCGTAGATCCACTGCAAATTTTACACACAAGGCTTCCGGTTTGTGGAAATCTAAAAAGGGTTACTTTACATGAAGTTAATATCAATTGAAGAACACTTTAAAATCAACAATAAATACAAAATAATATTTGATAACTTTAAGAATAAAAATTTTAAAAATATTTTAGTTTGATTTGTACTAATTTTGTTAATAAATGCAAAATTTTACGAAATTTAGCATTAAATTAATTTTTTAAAAAATAAACACATTTAAATGTGTTATTTCTTATTTAACAATAAGGAAATTAATGCACCACAAAGTCTAGCTTCCTATTTCATTTTTTTCCCCATTCATTAGGTCTTATCTTTCTCCTATTTTGTTGGGATGGTTAAGCATTTGATAAAATTCAAAGTAATAATCTTACCTCTCTAGTGGTCTACCTATATATCTAGCTCGTGAAACGAAAGGTCCAATATATAATCCTTGACATGGAAGGATTCTTCATTCTGTTCTGTGGATTTTTGATTTTTCCTATCTTGGCTACATCCCACATGTGAGGAATTTGGACAAGGACAACACCTCGTAGTAATCTTTCATTTATCACATTTCTTCTCCTTTCGTTGTATATTTTTTTCTCTTAGGCAGTGCTCTGCCTCATTTTCGTATCACTACAAACTGAGCCCGTGAACCTTAAATTACTGTCTCATTTTTCATAGCTGTCAAGAGATGTCGAGGTGGTGTGCGTTTACGTGCAACGATGTCTTTAGTTTGGCTGCATGTAAGAAAATATCTGTTTAAAAGGTTGATGAGAACCATAGGCTTCCTCTTTACACATTTAACTACCTTTTATTTTAATCTCCAACTTGTCTTACAAATTAATCCTATTTTTGCCTAAAATATATCATTATAATGCATATTGATCGTTTTGTTTATTTGCTAAATTTCGTAAAATTTACAAATTTAAATACGTGCAAGATTTATTTTATAATTTATAATTATTATAAATTTTATATAAGTAATAAAAAAATAATACGATAAGAAATAATTGAATTGCATAATCTTGTTATCTCGATTTGCATTATTTTTTTGGATTGATTTAAGATATTCATCGTACAAAAAAGGCAAAATTGTAATTGGATTAGAAAGATTGATCAAATCAGTTACTCGATTGTCGGGTAGATAACTGATCATTCGGACGAGAATAAATATAAAGTTTCATTGTATAAGTCAATATTGACGACAGGAAAATTGATAATAAGAAAGAAAATCTGTTGACTAAATACGAAAACAAACAAAACACTTTTTTTTTTGCAAAACGAATTTAAATAAGTATAAATTTATTTATTTTTTATCAAAAATTGAAGATTATTCCAATAACTTTGAATTCCTATACAAGTTAGACAAGATGGGTCACCGTCTGGACCTATTTCTTTCTCAAGATTTGTAATTTTGTATGATTACTTACAAATGAAATCGGTTTGGTTTTTTCTTTTTTTTTTTTCCATGGCATATCAGAATTAGACTATGTCACGGGACACATTTCCAAATTCAGCACTGTTTGGTATGAAGATAGGTACCGTCTGATAGGACATCCAATCATGTTCCTCTATTATTTATATATTTATCTTCGAACTCTTGATTTTGGTGAAGGTAAGTGTTAATTTTTTATAAACCTCCATATATTGTATATGAAAAAATGTTACGTTTGTAAGATTGTTCTTGAATGAGAATTATCATTAATTCTTATTTTTAATCAAATTTAACAATATTCTAAAAATTAGACCGAGAGTTAAACCTATCAGATAAAAGGCGTAAAATCGGTTAAAGATTGAATTATTTTAGTTTATAAAAATTTATTAATTTATAAAAATTGTCTAATTAAATAATAAACTGATCATTTTTTAATAACAAGGGATATTAAAGTACATTAAATTTAAAAGTTAAATTATTTAAAATTTTTACAATTGACTGAACTAATTAAATTTTTTAATATGAAATGGTTTAATAATACGACCAAATATGAGACGGTCTAGTATTACACATCATCTCATATTATTTTAATTAATTCAAACCATAAAGTACAAGAATGGGTCAACAGGGGAAAAAGAGGAAGGCACACGTAATGCCCCCATCAAGCCTATATTTTATTTCATAGATTAACTAACATTATATTAATTGTTCATTGCAGTAATGAGATTAGACTTAAAATCTTTCAAAAGTCTTAGAATTTGATTTTCCACGAAAGTTCTTCACAAGAGTGTCATGTTGATGTTAGCGCATGTCATTTTTAAAATATTAATAAAAAATTAAACTTAAAATTTAAAAAGATTAAAACAGGTGTTACACAGCTATAAAATCGGTTAAAGATTAAATAAAATTAAATAATTTAAAATATAATTAAAAGAAAATAAAAGAATTTAAAATTTTATTTAAAAAATTAATAAATGAAATCAAATTACTTTATTTTAGCTTATAAGAATTTATTAATTTATAAAAAATTAACGATAAATTGATAAATTGATAACCTGATAAGTTTTTAACATAAAAAAGACTGTATATTTAAAAATTGAACCAAAAAATTAGTAAATTTATAGTAAAAATTGACGAAGATCCCTTTTTCCTTAAAAGATCCATCAAAATTTAATTCGTTATCATGTAAACCGAATCCTAGGGATTATGTAAGATTTTAAGACTTTTTTCACACTTTACGATGATATTTGTCCTAACTTTGTTTATTCAATGAGCAGCCATGCATGGCAAACACTCACGATGATTTCATTTTACAGTCAAAGGAAAAGGAAACACGTGAAGATGATATTATATATATATATATATAAATTTACCTCTTGAAGTCAAATATATCCCATTTTCTCCTATTTTTGAATATATATATATATTTATTTCCTTCTCTAATTGTATTTCGGTGAAGAAATGTCTCTGGTGCTTGTAGAGAGTCCCTTTAAACCTGGAAACTCGTGGGATCTCATGATCGTAGAGGGTTCTTTAAAACTTGACACGTATGAGAGGTGGTTGAAATTCTTAATCACCACTTGTTTTATATAAATAAGAAAAAAATATTTTTTACCATGTGAATAAATAATTCAATTTTGATTTAGAAAATTGGGAATTGACTTTAAACATTAGAACGTCAATATCAAAATTACTATAGCGTACAATCAAATCATAAACAATTAATAGATTCATTATATATATATGTATATAAACAAATTTTAAAAATTTTAAAAATTAAACACTAATTAATTTATTATCTTATCTTATATATATATATATATAATACATGCAATGGTATTCGAAATTGGGGAAGGCTTGGCCAACTTTAATCGGTTGTCCTAGGCCTAGAACGAAGAGATGAACATTGTAGAATGTAGATGTAATCATAGCAACCAAGACTCTTGGCTCCAAGAAACCTAAAAGCCTAACCAGAATACGAAATTGGAACTAGGGCAGGCGACAACAAGGTAGGAGCTGGTTATGTATGCATTTCGAATATTTATTGTTTTGTTGTGATGATTAATGGCAACGTATGTGAATTGGTGGGTAGCGTTGTGATTTTGTTCTTGTGGAATAGTGACAACCTTAATGTTTTCTTTCTTTTTCCCCCCTTTCATTTCACTTCTCTAACTATTAAAACCTTTCAAGTTAGTCTTCAGGTTTCACTAATCTCATTCAACTTAACGAACAAAATCTTATATGTCACGTTCAAGATAGATACACACGGCATTCACAACGTTCATGAACAAAAAGAAAGTTCAAGAACTAATTAAATAATAAAATAAGAAACATCTATGTTTGTACAACTTAACCTAGTTTTGATTCATTGGTTTTGAAGGAACAAACTATATATGATAGTAGACAAAGCTAGGGTTTTCTTTGGGGCTGGGAATACTCTCAAATCAAGTTAAGGTAAACCTAGATTCACGTGTTTGTGTGATATTTGGTTGGAGAGTTTGTTTGAAAACCGTGTTTAGTGGAACATCTGATCAGGGTGCTTCCACAATGCAGTAGTTTATATCCAGTATGAAGCTAAATAAAGGAAATGAGGAACTGATGGTGCACAGCAATAAAGATGTTGAAGTAATGTCTATAGGGGTGTATGTATTGAACTTTACAGTAAAATTCATTAGGATATACACGACACATTTACAAACTGTGTTAGAAATTTGATGTTGATGAAAATGTGTTAGAAATTTGATGTTGATGATGCTTTGATACCTGCGAAGTTTAATGGTAGGGTTTAAGCTTTCAAGTTCCAACTCGAATTTTAGGAATTATGTGACCTAGCCAGCTATTAGCAACAACTGGTGCAAGTCTCTTGATATGATATATGAGTATAGGTAAAGGACTCCATACAAACCCAAAATCTGCATAAATCAATCTTTTCATACAATATATGTAGGGTGGGAGAGGCGATGGAGGAGAGAATCTGCTCGTGATTGAGTACATGTTGAGACCTGAATATGATACAGTGCAAAAGTATTGGAAGTAACTAATCGAGGAAGTACTTACAGTGTCGAAGAGGGACATCGAAACAAGCGAAAGTGAAGTGTCAAAGTGTGTTTAGCTGTCAATAGGTATGCAATGTACGTGTCCCTCCAAAACACTTCTCACGGGAGGACTTCCTACTCCTCCATCTTCTGTCTTTTCTACCGCCGTCATCCATTTTGTCTCCTCTTCATCCCTCATGTCATGATGTATTTCGTGTAGTCGTCCTTCAAAGTTTGAAACTTTGAGTAGTTATTATCAATTCAACTTGTTGTAATTACGATTCTTCATGTAGGTTTAATCTCAATTTCAAGGAATTATTAAGAAAGATGCAACTAATTATCGCTTGAAATAGTTTTAATGTTATTAAATTAAAAATAATAATTAAAATTTAATAATATTGACCAAAATTTTAAAATTCTATAAATCATTTAAAATGTTTTTTTGGATGTGATAAAAAATTAAATACTTTTAAGTATGTTATTTCATTAAATTATGGTTTGTTCTAATTTGGAGTTACTAAATAGAAAAAGATATCAAAAGACACAAATTAGACAAGTCTAATATTGTAGTAAATACACATAAATAGTCCAACAAAAAGTTGTATCAATTTTCTGTGAAGACGAGGAACTCATGCAGGAAACGAACAAATTAAGCAAATAATGGAGTCTTGTAGGTTCGAGAGGTCCGTCCTACTCTATAAGATCGCATGAAACATGCGTGAAAACGAAAGCGAAACCTATCAGGAAAAGGGTAAGCTGAAAATTTTGATTCAGAAGTATTCATGGCTTCCAGGAAGCAGAAGAAGGCTTCTCTGCAAGAGAAGTTTCAGTCTCTTCGTGCTGCTACACACTCCACTTCTGTACATATATATAAGCCAAACTCTTCCATCTTTTATGGTTTCGAAAATTTCTGTTTCTAGTTTTGTTGCTGTTTCCTGAACGATCAAGAATCTTGCAAACTGAATCCTGAAAATTTCTTATTCCATCGAGAAGCTAGCTAGTCCTTAACTTATGATTTTGATGGCAGGTAAATAGAACCTCAATCATAGTAGATGCATCAAAGTATATAGAAGAGTTGAAGGGAAAACTAGATTCACTTGACCAAGAAATCGGAACTTCAGAAGCTCAAAGCTCGGAAAGTCAATTACCTATGGTACATTCGATTCTGTTTCTTATTCTTTTCCTTAACCTTCAAATTTCTCAAAACTATTCAACTTCTTGTTCTTATACATTTCAGCAGGTTACAGTTGAAACCCTAGAAAAAGGTTTCCTTATCAACGTGTTCTCACAACAAAACTGTCCTGGATTGCTGGTATCGATATTGGAAGCCTTTGACGAACTGGGACTAGCCGTGCTTGATGCTCGAGTTTCATGTGCAGATAATTTCCAACTCGAAGCAGTTGGAGGAGAAGTAAGAAACTGCATTCTTTTTCCAAAATTTTCTTTGAATCACTCACACAAGTTATGGAGTTTTGGTCATTATTATCATATGATTTAGAGAACTTAATACAATTAGTTCATCAAGTAATGGAATGGATTTGAACAAGAACTTGTGCTCTGGATGTTGCAGAACGAAGGCCAGCAGGTTGATAGTATAGATGCTCAAGTGGTGAAACAGGCAGTGGTTCAAGCTATAAATAAGTGGCGATTGAATAACTAGCAGGAATAGAAAGAGCAAAATCCTTTGTTCGATCCTTGTCTTTTCTTGAGCTAGAGCATGATTTCAGGACTTTTTCCTCCACAAATCCTGTGAAAATGTGATCCATAATCATATCAATGTATGCTACCGCACAAGTTTTCAGTTAAATTAATTTCAACTAAGCAGCCATTTTCACTGTCTTGTACGCGTTTTGGCATCAACTAAGCAAAAGAAAAACCATCTTTCTTCTTATATTACTGTAATCGGAGGACAAGAGGCAATCCTACAAATAATAGGAATGACAATTAGTTGAGCAACTTAAACATTAGGTTTGAATAAACAGACTCTTAACTACAATCTATTCTGAGTTTTGAGCACTGAAGTTAATTATCTATATTTTTACTCGAGTGGTTATGTTATTCTGAATTTAAATTTTATAATTATAATTTAAAATTTAAAAAGTAACAATTAAATACTTAAAATTTAATTTGTTTAAATCTAACTCAAAATTAATATCTCTATTAACCTTACTAATATAAAAAGCTACGTAAAATATAAATTTACGATTGATAGTTGGATTTATTTTTACACATCAAACTTAATTAAACTAATTAAGAAAATTTAAAAACAAACCATACAAACCCTAAATCAATTTAAGGTTAAGACTTTATTGTTTTATCCAAATCTGAAGTGCGAAATTATAAAGATTGAAATTAAATACATCATAAACAAATACCATTTTTTAAAAATTTATCGTAATTCTTAAATTTCTTATTTTGTATATAAAAGCATCTTTTCATATCCGAAATTAGGAAACTAATTGTTTTGTTTTATTTTATTTTATTTTATTTTCATATATTTCAATAAGAAATTGAAATGCCAATTAACAATCGGACCTCTGCCTATCTCACCTGAAAACTCAAAGGTCTGACCGCAGAAAATGTTAAGCCGAGCCCAATTTAATTACTCTTCCCAACTAAACTCCTTTTTAGCCTTTTCCTGTTTCGATTTGTCATGTTAATTATACTATAATTAGCAGAACTTGGAGCCTCTTCATGACTTTCAAATAGATCGTGGCTTTGGTCCAACTTCAATCAAATTACGAACACTTTTTTTTTAATTTCACTAATTAAACAAATAATAATTTTAAAGATGATGCTATGTTATTTTTTTCGTTTCATTCATTTTATTAGAAGCTGAATTATGAGGTGTATACTCGGGATTAGATATGGCTTGGGATATGGGATACTAGCGAGTGGAGCTTGAAGTCGACTCCTTATTATTAACATTCTCTCACCGTTAGGCTTGCAACCACCCATGAACTCCTCCTTGGTGCAGGCTATTTACGCTCTACTGACGCAATCCTGGACGATTCGAGTTTGTCATATCTTTCGCGAAGAAAACTGATGCACTGATTGGCTGGTCTCTCATGCAATTTTGTATGGTTTCAGAATTATTTCTTTAACACATCCTCCTTCGGGATGTCTTGCAATCTTTTATGAGGATATGTCTGGGGTCTTAACCCCAAGGCCCACTATTTAGGCCTCGCTTTTACTCTTTTCTATTAAAAAAAGTTATAAAAATTCAAAATCCTAATTTTAAAAACTTGAAAAAAAAATCGAATCCAACCCAAGACCCGATTGAAAACAAGTTTTGCCTTCCCTATCTATGCACTTGAAAAGCCATCCAAAGGAAAGGTGAATTCATGAACCCCAAACCCAAATGAAATTTCCATGATGACATCGTTTAATTAGTTGGAGACAGAACAGAGTTTGTTAACGTAATTGGTTGTGTCTACCTTAGTGGTCTCTTATTATAACTTCATCACTTGACATAATTAAGTTGGAGGTCGTGAATTTATATAGTAGCAGGTCATAATACTTTAGGGAGTAAGATCACTTTGTTCTTTTCTAAAAAAGGCCAATCGCCATTGGAGGAGCAGAAGCTTCCTAACACAACATACAAAAGTGGAGTTCACGAGTCCCAAGTCAAAAAAGAAATGAAAAACATTGCCTTCCTCTCGTAACTGAAAAGAAGAAGAAGAAGATGTTTACAAGTCCAAAAGAAACTTCGCATGTTCGATCGATGCTATAATAATACTTTGCATGTTGAAAAAGTCTTTTGCTCTTAGTCCATCTATAGAGATAAAGGGAACAAAGGACTGTAAAAAGGATCAGAACAGAACATACTAATCTCAAGTAGTTTTGGGGACAACTTTAGCATCATTCATGTAATAAATCAAGTTGGACTCCAATCTAAGATTAAAGTTTAAGCTAAAATTTAATTTCGTACCAATTTAGGTCAAATATCAAACTTTTCGTACCCAATTTTTTTTTAAAATTTTGATTTCGATATAACTATTGGTCAAATTTAAATCCATCCAAACATTTTTACGAATTCTGCTAATAAGTTAAGTTTAGAGATAAATAGATTGCTCTCCTCTTTCATTTTCTCTCTTTTCTCTCTCACTATCAAGTGGTAAGGTAGAAAAAATAATGTGAAGATCTGATTGATTCTCAATCAAATCTTCAAGTGAGAGAATCGTCAAATTTGGTAGGCAAGGTAGGCACCAAAATTCGGTGCCTAGCCTGCCTAATATGCCAAAAGAGTAGTTGGCCAATTTGGCCAACCATGTCTTCCTTCTCCTGCCTATAAATACGCAGGAGATGAACAAAGATGAAGAAGCAAGCAAAAGAGAAAAAGAGAGAGTGAGGTGAGAGAGAAAAGAGAGACTAAAAAATATTCAGTATATTTTTTTATTAGTCTAATTTTTTCTTGTAATTTTCTAGTTTTTCTCAGTAGTAAAAGTCTTCTATCATTGTCCATAATTTTTACCCTAATTTGGAAGTTTTTCATATAAAATATACGTGTTCATTACTATTTTCTTAGTCCTATTTAGCTGTGAACCTGCTCTAATCTGGTCGATTTTCACAACATAAAAAGGATCAGAACAGAACATAATCTCAAGTAGTTTTGGGGACAACTTTAGCATCATTCATGTAATAATTAGGTTTGCTAATAAATCGAGTTGGACTCCAATCTAAGATCGGAGTTTAACCTAAAATTTAATTTCACACCAATTTAGGTCAGGTCAAACTTTTCGTACGTAACTTTTTTTAAAAATTCGATTTCAATCTAATTATTGGTCAAATTTAAATCCATCCGAACCCTTTTACGAATTCTACTAATAAGTTAAGTTTAGAGATACATAGATTTCAACAAGTTTGTAGCAGCATTCAATTCTTCCCTTACTTTGCAATATATTATATACAAAGTGCCCGATTATTGAATATACAATATGCAATGTTGAACTTAGCTCAAGGTGGTCTTAAGTTTCCAGACTCTTTCTTTTTCAGTGCCTGATTAGAATGTGATTTATATATTCTTAGTGGATATCAAGTATGAATTCCATGGATCTATCATCTCTACTTACTCTTTTGTAGTGTTATGGACTCGGTCACCCTCTAAATTAACTAACTATTTAAACATTTGACAGCTTATTTCTTTTGACAAATTCACATCTCAATAGATAAACTCAAAAAAGTCGTAATCAGTTCAGCAATCACTATGTGATTTTTAATAGCAATTAAATAGAAAAAAATGCATATTCTATTAACAACACTTCAGAAGACAAATCCTTATGCTTAGCTTCAAAGGTTGAATCATGTAATTAAACACTTAAGTAATTCTGTTCATTATTGATTTGTAATTAAGTGACGAACTCAATCTGACTAATATTTACTTCCCAGTTCGTTATTCCTACACAGTCTCTCTACCACAACTTAAACCCAAAACTTTAGGGGGTGCTTGTTTAAGGGGTATGAGAAAAGGTATGGTTATGAAATGAAAATTGATGCTTGGTATGAGCCTATCATTGAAGACCTAAGAGTTTTTTTCTTTAGTTTTGGGCAATCCTCCATTCCTCTTATAATCTAGAGAAACGGGGGGAATGAATTAAATAAATAAATAATTACATTATAATTAATTAAAATATTGTAAATAAATATTTAATTAAAATATAATTATTCATTAATTAAAATATTGTAAGTAAAATTATATTGTAATTAATTAATTAATTATAATATAATTAATTAAAATATTAATATTATTTAATTAATTACAATATATTTAATTAAAATATTATTATTAATTAAAAT
>JAOSBK010000005.1:1285969-1314818 GCA_027568895.1 Erythroxylum shatona | reverse complement strand
CATATTGTTTAATATACCTTTAATAATATTTATATGTATAAATATTTTTTATTACCAAATAAAATAAAATTAGAAGTACTTTTATTTTTATATTACCAATGAGTCTACTGTATAAAGTTTTTAAAATTTTTTTTTAAATGACAGTCAAATAGTTAACTGACTTCTTAAAAAAATTCTTCTCAGATAAGATCTACATAAAATAGCTCTACAGATAAAAACTTTACTAATATAAATCTAACTAAACAAAAGGGAAACAAAACACTTGATTTGTTACAAAAACCCACTATTAAAATAATACTCGTTCTATCTTAAAGTGTTTACTTGATTTTTTAATGAAATATTGAAGCGTAAATCATTTTTTACTAATTTTTAATAAATTATTATTAAAATAATGTCAATATTTTCGTAGTTATTTTAATAACTACAAATTATCTAATTGTGTAGCAATATCAAGCAAATTGTCGATTCAATTACTAAACTAATGGAAGCCTAATTTCATCATGTTTTATAGTGTTATTAGTATAATTTTAAAAATTTTTAAATATAATATAATATTATAAATAACAATACAATTTTATATTAGTCAATTTCTTATAAATTTTATGTAAATTGATTTTTTTACTAATTTTTTAAGAAATAATTTTTAAAACTATATCAATATTTCTTGGATACAAATTGTTTGATGTTGTCAATACATAAACTAATTAACACGAACTAAATTGACGATCCAATTATTAAATTAATAAAAGTCTAATTTTATCATAGTTTAAAGTATTATTAGTTCAATTTCAAAAATATCTATAGGGTCTTTGATCTTTATATATATGCAGAAGCTTGAGCATACTTTCATGGAAATGGATGGCATTAACCATGGGAAGAGTGGAAAGCTGCTTCTGAGCTGTCTCATAAAGAAGAAATAGACAGTGGTCTCCATAGCTGAAGGTCCCCAGACTCCATTTTGTTGTCATAGTGGACCTTCCTATGGTTTGATGTTGAAGCTAGTTAATGGAGATGAGGTTAGGTTTGATTTCTACCCTACTCAGCTTCAGAACTTCAATCTTAGGGGTGGAAAGAAAAGATCAAAGCCTAAATCAATCCGATTCTACTTGATCCGAAATCAATGAATCAAATCTTACTCACTTAGACTCGAACTCGAATTAAAACTTAAAAAATTCAAGCTTAAGACTAACTTCGAAGCTAAATATATTTTTTAACAAATCTAAATTCAATTTAACAAATGAGGTTAAATTTTTAAAATATATTTAAAATCTAAATAAACTCTAATCTTATACTCCATCCTATCCAAAATAAGTGTCGTTTTAGAGGAATTTTAATTATTCAAAATAAGTGTCGTTCACAATTTTTCATGCATCTTTATAATTTTATTTCTAAAATTACCCTTTAATTTCTCTTACATCCTAATTATACAGGTTACATTTTCAAGACAATTCAACATACAATTAATAAGGGTATATCAAACATTTCACTAATTTTCTTAATAATTGTGCATTTCTCTAAAACGACACTTATTTAAGATCCATCTATTGTCATCTCTACTTAAACCTAAGAGCTTTCCGTTCATTTGACTTGTCTTTAACAACAATGATTAAAAATTTGTATCGACTTAGTCAGTTTAATAGGAAAATTTCAAACTAGCTAACTTTTCGGTTCAGTTTTTGATTTATTTTAACAATCCTTGTTATAAAAAATGAATCAGTTTATTAAATAATTATCTAGTTTTCATAAACTAATTGATTTTTATAAACTAAAATAAATCGATTAATTTTCATTTAATAATTTTTAACAATCTTTCTTTAATTTTATTTATTCTTTAACCGATTTTAGGATACCGATGAAATCTTTTAAACTTCAACCTTCTTATCTTTTTTGTTTGACTTCTGATTTGATTTTTAAAGAATTGTGAATCGTATGTCTAAGTTGCATGATTTGGTTAGAATGTTGTGAAGAAGACAGCACTTACGTGGGTCTTGCCTTTTCCTCACATTCAGAAATCATCCTTTCATGCATGAGCGAGTGACCCATTATTAATAACGTGGGTCTTGCCTTTTGGCCTTGCTTATTTATTGGCTGATCAGTTAATTTTTTAGTTCATCGGTCAAAATTAATTATTTGATTTTATCAAAAAATTATTCTAATTGTTTGGTTACTGACTAATTGGATTAGTTGATTCAATCCAATCACTTAAAAATTAGAAACTCTTTGTGAGTAGCTGTTTGAGCAATTAGCTAATTACCCTTTCCAATAATACCGGTTTTGCCCAACCTCTTTTGCTCTATTTGAGTTGTTTTGTTAAACCTCATTTGGATTGTTATATTTTATGTTTAGATGTATCATCATCATTATTACAATTATTGTTATTGTTATTATTATTATTATTATTATTATTATTATTATTATTATTATTATTATATGTTTTTTATTAGAGTTACAAAATTAATTTTTATAGAATTAAATATCTAAAATATAAATTCCTATAAAAATATTCAACAAAATACTAAGATATATAATGTTCATACCCTTATAATTTTTTTAAATCATGTCCTCATAAGTCATTTTATACATAAACAACTAATTTTACCAAACATCAAATGACAAACAGCTAATACAATCTGTTAGTCAAATCAACTGATATAATCAGCTATCAGCTAATAGCTGATAGAATCGGTTAACAATTAATGTATTAAGCCAATTGCTAAACAGGGCTTCCTCACGTTCAATAAATAATCTCTTTTGTTAAAAATTATTTTTAAATACTTTTTATATTAAATTGATTTTAACAAAGTTCATTATCAAAATCAAATTAGAGCAATTACACGATTTATGTAAATAATTCAACATAAATTAAATAAAAATATATTTTAATTATATGAATTGTTTTGAAGTCATTTAAAAATTAAAACTACACATTTAGCACACCATGTGCACGGTCTTTGTTCTCAAACAATAAGGACCATGCTTACGCCTAATTGTCCCACACCATGCGTACGGTCTTTCTTCTCAATCAACAAGATCATGCTTACGCCTAATTATCCATTTTCTATAAATAATTACAAAGAGGAGTGTACACAGGCTTTGCGCTCGCGTGGAACCTCGATTATCGCCGGATCGAACTTGAAGTCGACTTGATAGCGACGATCAATTTCTTTTTTTTTTTCGGCAAGCCAATCATAGATTCTCAATCCTATAGTTCAGGGAATTAACGAATTGGTCACTCGGAACTGGATGGTAGTACATTGTCATATATACCGCGAGAGTAACAGATGTGCCGACTGACTTGCGAACTATGCTAATCATTTTGATGTAGGTACTATTTATTTTGATACTTCACCCATTAAATATCATGTACTCTTCTTAGAAGATATATCAGAAATCTACTTTCCGTATTTTGTCGTGTAATCTATTTTATTTCCTCTCGATATAAAAAAAAAGAGGAATGTTTTTGAATGATAGAAGAATGTTTAGTTACTAATTAACGACAGGACCAATCAGTGTCCAAGGTTTCAGATGTTGTCCGTTGGTAAAAAAAGAGAAGCAATTTAAAACAAGAACTGAACTGTCCCCAATTCAATTATTCACTTCGCAACGGTCGCCTCATCATAAGCAAAAGCGAAGAGATCATTACACCAAACCCTTTTTCCTCCTCCATTGTCACACTTTCGACTTCGAACATAAGCAAAGGGGCATTTCCGTAAATGAGAAATGTCCTAACGTACACCTAGGGAAGGGAGTGACATTGGAGTTTGGACTTGTTTCCCTCTTCTATGTGTATGCTGAAGTCTCTGTACAAAGTACGAGCACTTTTCAAGTCATTAGTCACTTTGTATCTCTACAAATACCCCACCCTTATCGTCAATTACTTATCTTCTTCGAAACCCATTTTGGTCTTCCCTTCATTTCACATTCTCGAGGTGCTTTGCTTGTTCTGCTTGAGTCAAGTAGTATGGACTCCGGGGTCTGTGACTCGGGATCGAATATGGGTCAACCGGCGGTGGAGGGTGGTTCAGGTTTGAGAGCGGAGATCGACACGTCGGCTCCGTTTGAGTCAGTGAAAGAGGCGGTGAGTCGATTTGGTGGGATCGGTTACTGGAAGCCCGTACAACACAAGCAGGTTTGCTTCTGTTACTCGGGACCCTTTTCTTTGTGAGAAAACTCTGGTGGGTTTTGCTTTAAACGAAGGCCCTTTGGTTAATCTCTCGGAGATTTTGAGGTTGTCACATGTTTCTGGTGCAAAATTCGTAGTGTTTCTAGATGGGTACTTTTGTTGTCAGATAAAGTTGCAGTCTTTAACTAGTGAGAATGTGATGGGATTAGCCTATTTTTGCCTCTAGTTATGGCATCTCTGGTTATGGTTTTTTGTTGTGGTTTATGGGTTTATGGTAACAGCTAAACCCTGCTTCTAGACAACCTTTGGTAATTTTAACATTTCCATGCAAAATTCATGTTTGTTTCATTGAGGATTAATGTTTAGGACATGTGTTGATGAGATATGTTCCAACTGTAACAGAACTTTCGTCTTATACTCGACATTGTTCTTTCATGTTGCTTTTGCTTTCGGGCATGTAGATGTTTTCTTGGTGGTCATTGAATGGGTCTCAAAACAACCGTAGCCTTGTGCTTTCGTATACTGTTATGGTGCTTGTCTTTTGGGGCAAACGTAACGGGAACACAGATCGAAACGGGGGCATTTAACGGAATTATGTGCTAATTTCATTCTGCAGTTTTCTCCTTGATCCACTCTCATTTCATGCTCGAGGATTTTCACTTTGAATTCCTTTCCCCACTTCAATTTAACAGGGAATGGAAGAGGTTGACATTTCAAAAGTAGAGGAACAAGCAACCCTCCTAGAGAAAGACCTGATTTTGAAAGAAAGAGAGACACTAGATGTTCTAAAAGAATTGGAAGCTACTAAAACGACTGTCGAGGAACTGAAGTTGAAGCTGCAAAAGCAAGCATGTGAAGTTAATGTGAGTTTGGAATCGAGTGTCAATGATAGAGGAGTTTTTTCTGCTCCAGAAGAAGAGGACAATCACGTGAATGTTGAATGTGGCGATCAAAGTGTAACCGGAGACTTGGGTCCCTATCCGTCTTCAGCTCCTGGAGTAATCTTAATGGAACTTAAACAAGCTAAGGTTAACCTTTCAAAGACTACCAGAGATCTTGCTGATATTCGAGCTTCTGTTGAGTCACTGAACAAAAAATTGGAGAAGGAAAGAGTTTCACTTGAAAAGACCCGTGAGAGGCTGACACTTAATTCTACGAAGATTTCATCCCTCGAGGAAGAACTGAGCCAAACAAAATTAAAGCTTCAACTGGCAAAAAACATTGAATTTACAGGTGATCATGACAATCCATTGGATATTTCGAGGGAGCTTCAGCGACTAAGTTCGGAGGCTGAGCAGTTCAAGAAAATGGGAGAAGCTGCGAGATCTGAGGTTTTGCGAACAATATCCGAGATTGAGCAAACCAAAGGTAAGATTAAAACAGCTGAGATCAGGTTGATAGCTGCCAGGAAGATGAAACAAGCTGCTAGAGCAGCAGAAGCTGTTGCAATTGCAGATATCAAGGCTTTGTCAAGCCGTGAGAACTCTGCTGATTCTTCAGAGACGCCTGTAGTAACTCTTTCATATGAAGCCTACACATCCCTAACCAGCAAAGCTCGACAAGCTGAAGAACATTCCAAGGGCAAGGTTGTAGATGCAATGCTTCAGGTGGATGAAGCAAATGTTTCAAAGATGGAAATCTTGAAAAAGGTAGAAGAAGCTACGGAGGAGATCAAAATAAGTAAGAAGGCCTTAGAAGAAGCCCTCAACAGAGTAGAGGCTGCAAACAAGGGAAAGCTGGCTGTGGAAGACGCTCTTCGCAAGTGGAGATCCGAGCATGGACAGAAGCGGCGTTCTGTTCACAACTCCACCAGATTCAAGAATTCTTGCCCACCTCATCATCGGAGAGATTCTCGTCTGTTCGATGTAAACGGACTGAACCTAGCAAGTGATGAATCAGTACCCGTTTTAAAGCCTACCCTCTCAATTGGGCAAATACTTAGCAGAAAGCTTCTTCTACCTGAAGAGTTTGAAGCAGGGATGCTTTCAGAAAACAGCAGTAAGAAACACAAGGTTTCTTTGGGTCAAATGCTCAGTAGTAAAAATGGTGATTTACCATCCAGTAAGAAGGCTGAGAAAGAAAATGTTTACAAGCATTTTTCTGGGAAGAGGAAGAAGTTCGGGTTCGGTCGATTCTCTCTGCTTCTAGCGAAGCAAAGTAAGAAGAAGAAGAAGCCAGCTTCAAGCTCAGTAGTTAACTGATCAACCCGTGTTTCAATTACCACTTCTACTTTCTTGCTTCTCTTTTTAACGGCATTGTTCTTTCATGGTTTAGTTTCTTTTGGTTTTCCTGCTAATGGCCCCTAGTTGACTTTTACTACATTTTCATGTTCTAAAGATTCCATGGTTACTTACCTCCATGATATGAGTAATATGTGACAGATGATCATGCATTGTATGATGTCTTTTGCCTCATTGATCGAACATGTTCGATTCAGTATCAGTACACTTTTGGCTTCGCATCAAGAACTAGTTTCCTTGCACATAAGAATAACAATGGACCGGGGTGGAACCGAGTTCTGAAAATCTTTTTCTTATCCCTGCCCATCCCAAATGGGCAGATCATCAGAATCTTGACACTTGACGTTACATATTCTCTCAAACACGCCTCCTTGTGATTAGGAATGATAAGGAGCTCGATCTCAACGGTGACAGAATCTAAAAAGGAATTTCTCAAAGTTTTAAAGGTTTTTAATTTTTAAAATGTGGAAGTAGAGGGTGAATTCGCAATGTGACAAAAAAAATTGATAAAATCAGGTTAAGGTTTAACGCCCGATTGGTTCAATTTTTTAAGAGTGAATAAATACTTTTTTCTATTGTGAAAGTTATTTTTAAACAAACTGATTGTTTGACTGTAAAATGTAAAAGCACTTTTTTCATTGAAATAGTTCTTTTGAAAGCTGAAATATAACTTTTTGAAAAGTTCAAATTTCGAATTTTTTAAAAAAATATTTTTTCAGGTAAATTTTTTAAATCAATTAATGAGCTTATTTTTTAGTTCTTTTTATCTTTATATTTTACACATAATTTTCACAATACCCATAAACACATCTTCATATTTATTTTAAATTTTATATAATATTATTTGACTTTTTTATATATTTTAATATTAATTTTTGATATTACTTTTACTTATATTATAATTCATATAAAAGGTTTAATTAGATATATTTTTATTTATGTTTTATATGGTTTAAAATTATATAATAATTAATATATTATACTTTACATATTGTTTAATTTATTTTAAATAATATTTATTACAAAATAAAATATAGTTAAAATTAAAAGTAGGTTTTATTTTTATGTTGTCAAATAGTCTATTGTATGAAGCTCTTTCAAAAAAACTCCTTTTTAAATGACAACAAAACAGTTAACTGACTTCTTAAAAAAGTTCTTTTTTAAAAAATTCTACTAATAAAAACTTTACTGTCAAAAATTTTATTGATATAAGTTTATCCAAACAGTCATTTAATCAAGCCGGTACTTTCAAGTCCGAATTCCAACCCGAGAGGAAGCATCGTGATAGACAACCAGGTTGAGTCGGGCTGATACTTCCAAACCCAAACTCTGCAACCCAAGATTGAGCAAAGCGACAGAAAAGAAGAAGATTAGAAGTCGTGAGTTCGAAGTAAATATCTTTCAATCTAAAGTTCGGTCCAATCCAAATCTTTCTTTTCATCTCGCTGCAGCACAAGCGTGAACTCAGTTACTCAGGTTTCATCCTTTGACTATGGATAACATGGGTACATGACACAATCCTCGTCATCTTCAAACCTGTCTATCCACTTTCTTTTCGCCACGTCAGCACCGAATTTCTGGTTTCTCAATTGCTTACGAAGTAGAGATTGACTAGTTGTTGCCCACCGCACAAGATTACAGCTCGGGTTCGGTAGCTTTCGTCACAAAGGTCAGCGGTTGGCCACCGTATAATTTTTGTTCGTATTGTAGCCAACAAGCGTAACCATAGTAGGATTGTTGTTAGCCTCATCCAACACTCTAAGTCCATTCAATCGCCGGCGTAATCATTATAGGTAAAAGACCTTCATTTTAGAGCTGTTTAGGTTGTTCTCTACTTCCTTTTTTATTAATCGTCTAATCTATACCCTCTTTTCTTGTTTCTGAAGTGTTATTTTACTGATTTGGCTAATTGGGTATTCGAAATTCTTGTGGTTTAGTATTAATAATCGATTTTTTCTTGGTGGGCTTGTTTAAAGTTTGTATCTTTATGCAGTCTTTTTGTTTTGTACAATTTTTATTATATTAATCCATTTTTTCCCAGAAAAAGACCAGGTTCTTCTCTGCTTCCTTTTTGAGTAATTATCTAATCTGTAGCCTCTCCTTCTGCTTCTGATTTGTTATTTAACTGATTTGGCTGATTGTGTATTCGAAATTCTTGTGGTTTAGTATTAGTAATCGATTTTTTCTAGGCGGGCTTGTTTAAGGTTTGTATCTTTATGTATTTATTGGAAGTCAGCGTATTGGGATTGTGTTTTTTGATTGTTTTGTTTATGTCTTTTGAGACTTCAGGTACAATCATGGATGCTAGAGTTGGGGTTTTGTTTCTTCTTCTATTGGGTGCTGGTTGGGGTTGTAGTGCCAGATTGATAGTCCATCAGATCTCTACTGAAAGTTCTGTGGTTCCTGAAACAGTAGGTAATTACTTTCCTCCCATTTTTCTCGGTCTGATTTTAACAAAAACTGCAAGCTTTTTGGGTTTTTGGTTCATCCTAACGCGAATTTGTAAGGTACTGGCTATAACTCTCTGTGCTATGAACTTATCATATGCCCAGGAGTCAAGAAATGGCTTGTCGAATTAAAAGGTTTCGATGCTTTTGAGTATTTATAGAACATTCTTGACCTAATGATGTTCTACCTCCTGATTCACTGTGCAATTAGAGTACCACGAGCAGGACAATGAAGTTCAACCTATACAAAATGACCAAGTTTGCACATTGTGTGAGGAGTTTGCATCCCAGGCACTTGATTACCTTGCTGAAAATAAAACCCAGAATGAAGTTCTGGAACTTCTTCATGCAACTTGCTCTCGAGTTCCAACTTTCAAGGAAGAGGTAGTAGTGTAGTTGGAATTTCTCGTTACTTTCAACTCGGACTTTCTTTGTTATAATTTGCAATTCCATGGGAATTCAACTTTTGATATAAAAACGGGCTTGCTTGATTTTGGTTGATCCAAAACTTGATGAATGTGATTGTCATTGTATGATTCTGATGTTCCAGTAGATCTATGAGTTTTGACAAAATACCGGTTTGACGAGTAAAAGCTGCAACCTATTTATTCTTTTAGTTCTCATGTGTTCAAGTAATAAACTTTCTTATAATTTGGATTACAGTGCATCACTTTGGTGGACTATTATGCTCCTCTCTTCTTTTTGGAGATTTCTTCAATACAACCTGAAGCTTTCTGCAGAAAAGTCAATCTTTGCCAAGAAATGGCGATGCTTTCTGCAGAAATCCAGGAAGATAGCTGTGGTTTATGTGAACGAACTGTTTCAGAAGTATTGGTTAAGCTGAAAAATCCTGACACTCAGGTTTGTACCTGGACAATTCACTAGTCAAAAGGGAGTAGCTATGTGGCCCTTCTGCATTACCATCCTACTATTTTCTCTAAATGTTCTTATGCAAGGTTCAAAATGGCTCGTCCCTATCAAGTGCGATAAACGATTCGTCATTCAAGTGTCTGATTTTTGAGTTTACTGATTATGAACTTGTGCTCTTTCATTTTTTTCTCTCCAGCTGGATATAATTGAGGTGCTTCTAAAGGGATGCAATTCCATGGACAAATATGCACAGAAGGTAAGAGATAACAGTTAAACTTTAGATGTCTGCTGAATTGTCAGTGGATGAATCCGAGCATTAAAACACGACCTGTGTTTACTCAGTTCCGATAGTAAGTTCATTCATATTGATCACCTATTGATCTGTCACATCCTTTGTGTATCCTAGAACAGCTCATCACGTTGATGAGCCATGTGTACGTATGGTAAGGAAGTTGAAGTTGGAAACTGACGTCAGAAAACCATCTTCCCTGCTTGTTAATAATGCCAACTAAGTTTTCTTCATTTTGGTACCTTTTAGCTGATACGTTCTTGTTCTTTCTTGCAGTGCAAGAAGTTGGTATTCGAGTACGGTCCTGCGATCCTTGCAAACGCCGAGCAGTTCCTGGAGAAAACGGATGTCTGCACTATGCTTCATGCCTGTGATCACGCATCAATTGCTTTGAGGAGTGATTCTTGAATCTTTTGTGAAAGTGAAAAGAACTGATGTTTGAAGATACTTGTATCAGAATCATGTATAGATAACGAAACTACAAAATTGTTGTTTGTCTGCAACTATAATGTGCCATGATCTACGACAACTTACCATTTGATCATCAATTCTCAAGCATTTGCTACGAAACTTCCTTAATATCAATTGGTTTTTACGGATGACATTATTTCAAGTACAAACAGCTGATTTGGCCAATGGAAGAGGGATCTTCCAAAGGACAATGACATTGTTTCGATATAATTCAGCCATTAGAATTTCTTTCCTCTCCTTCAGGAAAGGTTTATCGTATGTTCCAACAATCAGAAACATGCCACTTACCACGTGAAATCTCCTGTACCATAAACTCTAATTCCAAATTAACTTTTTAAATTTGCAATTAGAGTTTATAACAAAATTTGTTAATTAATTGTTAATTGTTAGGGGTGTATAAAACGAGCGGTAAGTTACAAAAACCATTCGTAACCATTTTTCTTTCTTGAAAGCTCCGGTCTTTGAGAGTCTTTTTTTAATAACAAGAAGTGTTCTTTCGTCGTCTTCAAAGCTGGATTAATTGGTATGTTACGAAATTTCGAGTCTTTCTTTTCTAGGTATTTTTAGTTTGTCAAATAATGTCTGGTTCTAGGTAAAGATCGTGTCTTTTTAAATTTTTGGTCAGTTTATCTCATTTGGTGTTAGGTTTTGTTTCTTGAGAGCTAAGGTCTTTGAGAGTCTTTTTTTGGTAACAAGAAGTCTTCTTTCTTCGTCTTCAAAGCTGGATTGATTGGTATGTTTCGAAATTTCTAATCTTTCTTTTCTGGGTATTTTTAGTTTGTCAAATAATGTCTGGTTCTAGGTAAAGATCGTGTCTTTTTAAACTTTTGGTCAGTTTTATCCCTTTCCCCTCTTCGGAATTTTCAAGGTTAGATATGTTCTGTTCGTGATGGTTTTGGTTGAGTACAAGAGTGATTATAACTGTGAGGGCTTCAAAAGCTCTTGTCTCTTTGGATCTTTGATGTGCATTCAAATTTTCTTCTTTTTTTTACCTTGTGTTTGTTTGTTAAACCCTTTTCGTTTGGTGTTAGGCTTTGTTTCTGGTTCTCGGGTTACATATTATTAGCAGAAAACCAAACAGGAACTATTCTGTTTTGGCTTTCTGAAGTATTTTTTTTTATTCAATTTTTGTTCTATGTTTTTATAATTCATTTCCTTTTTTCTTATGTGGTAATCAAATGTTTTGTAATTTGTTCTTTGTTTGTGTCTCAGTTGTTCCTCGTACTATGTCTTCCACCAATGACAAAATACTATGTTCTTGTTTCTAAAGTTTCTTTCTTTTATCATGATGACCTTCCTGTCTCTCTTCAGGTGAACAGCATCTTCTGATTGTTGGTGTTGCAGAAAAGATAGTTTCCTTCTATCATTAAACACCACGGAATGCAGAAAGATGTTCACAAAATTCGACAGTTTAGTCACTGAGGTTGAGGAGCTGCCCTTACATATACTCCATTCGATTGTAGAATTAACTTGTAGTTTAAGATTTTACGTTCAAATGCCATGTGTGCATAGATATACAAGAGGGTATCTGATATCAGATTATGACTCTGCAAAGATGGTTTCGATTTCGGTTTCGATTTCAACTTCTACCTCTTGAGATTCAATACCTATAGCAGATACTTGGTAGCAGCAGTTATAGTAGCTTCTGTTCTGTAACGAAGATTGCATCTTGGAATGGAGAATAAAGGGAATGTGTTGCTGCAGAGGTATGAACTGGGGAAATTGTTGGGCCAAGGAACATTTGCCAAAGTTCATCATGCAAGAAATCTTCAAACTGGGATGAGTGTAGCCATCAAGATAATTGATAAAGAGAAAGTAGTCAAGGTCGGAATGATCGAGCAGATTAAACGAGAGATTTCGATTATGAGACTGGTGAGACATCCAAATATAGTAGAGCTTTATGAAGTTATGGCTACCAAAACTAAGATTTACTTTGTTATGGAGTATGTTAAAGGTGGCGAGCTCTTCAACAAGGTAGCAAAAGGAAAGCTCAAAGAAGATGATGCAAGGAAATATTTTCAACAACTTATTAGTGCAGTTGATTACTGTCATAGTCGAGGAGTTTGCCATCGCGATCTGAAACCCGAAAACCTACTGGTAGATGAGAGTGGGAATTTGAAAGTTTCAGATTTCGGACTGAGCGCTCTTTCTGAGTCGAAGCGACAAGATGGTTTACTTCATACTACCTGTGGCACTCCAGCTTATGTTGCTCCAGAAGTGATTAACAGAAAAGGGTACGATGGGGCAAAAGCTGACATTTGGTCTTGTGGGGTGATCTTGTTTGTTCTGCTGGCTGGATATCTACCTTTCCAAGATTCGAATCTAATGGGGATGTATAGAAAGATTGGAAAGGGAGACTTCAAATTTCCCAATTGGTTTGCACCTGAGGTAAGGAAGCTTCTGTCAAAAATCCTGGTTCCCAATCCAAATACCAGGATATCTATGGTCAAAATCATGGAAAATTCTTGGTTCCGTAAGGGTTTGGCATGCAAACCAGTTGTTACCGAACCAGAAATCAGAGAACGGCTATCCTCGGAGTGTGATTCTGTATTTAGTGTGAATGAGAGTAGCTCCAGTGTTACAGAATCGAACCAACAGTTTACCAGACCTTGTAACTTGAATGCTTTTGATATCATCTCCTATTCAGCCGGCTTTGACTTGTCGGGTTTGTTTGAGGAGAAAGAGCGAAAGAAAGAAGTGCGGTTCACATCAAACAAGCCTGCCTCCACCATCCTCTCCAAGCTTGAGGACATTGCAAAGCGATTCAAGTTTAAAATAAAGAAGCAAGACAGAGGGTCATTGAAGTTGGAAGGATCGAAGGAAGGACGGAAAGGAGTAATTGGCATTGATGCCGGAATATTTGAGATCACCCCTTGTTTCCATTTGGTAGAAATGAAGAAATCCAGTGGAGACACCCTAGAGTATCAGAACATACTGAAGCAGGACATTCGACCTGCACTTAAAGACATAGTTTGGACTTGGCAAGGAGAAGAACAGCCACAACAAAAGCAACTCCTCCCAGAAGAAGAGCAACAACCGCACTAGAGCAAATACCGGCGGAGCAACAATAGCACTAAAGCAAATACCGGCAAATCTTTATAATTAGAACAAGTGGGCCTAAGCTTACACGAAAGTTTATCATTGAGAACCTGGTCTCCATTCTAAAGTGAGCTTAAATGTTGACCTTACATGTATTTGATTTCTCAATTTATGCCATGTTTAAGGTTAAGAGTTATCTAACCAAGTCCTGTAAGCCTTAGGTTGCTCTAAACCTAACTACCAACAAGCCTAAAGCCTTTATGCATAAACAAATCTAATATCGAACTTAAAACAAGTGCATCAAACTTAAGTGAAGGAGCTAAGAGCCATCATCCTCGAATCAGGAATAGTCTCCAAGTAAGATAGGGTTCATATGAATCAGCAGAAGCAATTTATAGTAAGTCAACTTTTCCCATTTTTCTGATGAGTAGTGATAGTCAAGAAAGCAATGACAAGAGATAATTAGTTCATTAGAGAGAGAGATATTATATATCGTGGAAGTTTTACCGAGAGACCTTATCATCAAGTGATGCATAAGTGAATGCAAGCGATTTATATTCCTAGCGCAAGTAAACATCAATCTCCCTTGTAAAGAGATAAGGAAGATTAAATGGCGTGCACTATTTGTAAACCTCTCCTCTAAAAGGGGGGGCATTTTTTTGCCTCTTCAGAACAGGTGTTAATTAGGTCCCCTCATAAATGCCAACCACGCCTCTATTATCGATCAAATGACCAAAGCGACTGTACATCCCTAGTGGGAAATAAACCCCCAATATTAGGACCTGTGATAGAAGAGTTTCCAACACCTCCTGAAGATCCTGGCACTGACCATTCCTTTCTGCCAAAATGAATACAAAAGTTTAGATTGAGAAACTTCTAATTAGATAATGAAATTTCAACAAAAGATACTTTTCAAAAAAAAATTCAGCAAAACATGGTCAGACAAGGAAAATAAATCTAGCATAAATGTGTGCGTATGTGATCTAGACAAGGAAAAAATAAGGGCCATATTTGTAACTATCTAGGTTTGAGTTAGCATTCAATTGCTTCACCTACTGGTTCATCACCAAATGGGTCCATTGGTGTTCTTGCTATGAAATCTCCTAAAGTCAGTTAATAGCATAAAATATATGCACTTTGCTCCAAGAATGCAGAAGAAAATATTGTGAAATCGTCCGCGACTCAATTATTAATAACCAACTTTTTTGGAGTTTCATTGAGGGGTCTAACATTGCAGGCTACAGTCATTTCCTTCGTAAGCAGTTCTCCTAGCTTATTACGGCAAGAAAATTCACTAGACATAAGTTAAAATCAAGAGGCTAACAGATTTCATAATGTTGTTCAGATATTAAGTCTTCAACATTATGACAGGTTCATAAGCATGAATGAGATGGATTGATGAAGAGGAAAGGGACAATGATTTAAAGCGCCATGAAATAAAGCTCCAGATTAAAATAGTCAATAATGGCAAATGTTGTGACATGTTCTTCGATTTCCAAAACTTTTGGGATCAAGTATTGCATCCATCTCAAGATCTCCTTGCATTAGATAAATATTCCCCATATCCTTTATTTCTCTCATACATATACCAAGATCAATATCACAATTAGATGAGTTCAAGAATCTTAGGTAATGTACTCACCTGGACCAAGAACTAGTTGGATTCAGTTCAAACGAATGGTTGATTGCAGGTCCATTAGGATTCCCACAAGTCATCGCATTCTGAGCACCATCCTCCAGAGACTTGAGAGAAAATTGTCCACTGTTGCCGGGAAAAGGTGTATAATAAGCATTCTGCACCCGATGATCAGTATCCTTTGACAAATTGACTGGACTGAATGCCCCACCATTCTGCCCATTGCCAAGAAAAATCTTTTGAGGACAATGAGTACCAGAGAGGATTTGGTCATCTTTGCTAAACAGTGACGATGTAGTGTTTTGAGAAGAAGGCTGCAGAACATCTTCCTTGATTAATCTGCTTTGACCTGGGGTTGTAAGCCAGCTTCCAGCACCACCTACCAAGAGTATGCTATCCTGACCCAGAGGAGAACTGTTCCACATATGCCAGGTTCCATTATTATTCACATGCACATCATTGCGAGGTGGTGTCTGCAAATCTTGGGCCTTAGAAGTGGAAGAGAACCAGTTAGACCCATTATGCTTTTCATCGGTAATACGTAACCGTGACAAAGGTGACTCAATAGGAGACGGCCTGCTCACTTCAGGAGATGCAGATATATTCTTCAAAGTGTGGGGCTTTTCCATCCCTTTGTCTGATGCAAAACCTGTACCCATATCTAACTGAAAATTATCAAGTGACTCTGAAACAGGCCCCAGCAATGTTATTGGATCAGGGACGTAGCATGGATCTTCAAAAAGCTCTGGTTCTTCAGGTATAGATTGGTGCGGGCCTTCAAAAACATGAGGAAAAATGGGCTCAATTGGAGGTGAGAAACCTAAACTAGTGCTGCTGGATACATTTGGGTATGCAGTGACAAATGGTGACGGCAGCCCAAAATTTATTGGATTGTCAAAGGTATGTGGCACCGATGAATTTGCAGTTAACTGTGGGCTATCACCTTCTTTCTGGGGCTTTGCATTTGGTCTACTAATAATAGCATTTGCATTTGCAGAAATGGCAGATGATGAACGTGTAAATAATTGATGCCATGATTTTTTAGGTGACATCCTTTGCTGTGGCTCTAGGAGCACCTGTCATCAACAGTTCAAAATTAAGAGAATGTTTTCAATACTGAATTTTATGGTACAACAGCTTCTGAAAAGGTGCACCAAGCTTAAACATAGTGCAAATAGAAGCATCGTGACAATCTGTAGAAAGCATTGCACAACCAACAAAAGAGATAAGACTCAATGAAATGGCAAACCATGAACTCGATGTTAATGTAATTCTTGTAAGCACAATATTTATACTTCAATTTATCAAGATAGCTAACAAGTTGTTTCTGCCTTATTTATGTAATTGTTCATAAAATAATTTGAGATAGCAAAGTTATATGGGCGTTTAGGAAAGAATACTTGCTTTAATAATTGTACAACATCGAATCCATTAAAACAATTAAAATAACAGTAAGGAATATAACTTACCGTGCGATTATCATTCTTGTCATCTCCATTTATGCTTGACTTACCAGATATTCGTTCAGAAGCACCTATATCCCTTCTATGAACAGAAGTATGAACATGATCTACAGAACTAGCAAATTTATGTTCTTTAGTAGCGGTAGCAGGAGTATTCACAGTCTTTCCAAAGAAACCACTTCCACTAAAAGCCCTAGACGAAGAGAAAAGAGTACCCTTCATACGATCCAAATACCTATTTCCAGCAGCCCCCCTGTTAAAACTGCTGGTAGAGTTATTCTTTATCCCATGAAGTGATTCAAAGTTCTGGCCCTTCACACTGTCAACCGCAGATTTCTGATGCTCCCGGTCACTATCATTCTTCTTTTCTAAGTCTAGCTTCTGAACACTGTCCTTACCAGATTTTTTTTCCAACTCTTCAGCATCAGAGTTGCTCTTACTAGAGCCCTTATCTTTCTCCTTCCTTCTTTCCTGACGTTTCTTTTCAGATTCCTTCTTACCATCTTTCTCTCTAACTGGTGGCGATGATTTGCTTCTATCTTTTTCAGCTTCCAATTTTTCATCTCTCAGTCTCCTACGCTCTTCCACCAATCTTGCAACCTCCTCCCTTTGCTTTCTTTCTTCCTCCTCAAGAAGCTCTCTCTCCAACCTAGCCTGTCTCTTCTCTTCAGCTTTTCTTCGCGCCTTCTCCCCTCTACTCTCATGATAATTTGCCCCATTTTCCCCCCTCTTAGATAGCATTCCCCGATGCTCTGCATCAGAAGAAGTACTCTCCATCGATGAACTAACCCTAAAGAGCTTTCTCCAAAGCCACCTAAGACTCAAGAAAAAAGACGTTAACAGCTTGCAAGCAAAAATTACCACCCTCGAATAAGACTTCTCTGCAAAACAATTATCATCCCCTCCAAAAATCCCATTTCCATCCTTTCTCCAATCAGTAGACATCCCCGTAACAGACCCACCAACCCAATTACCATTTTCTAACCAATCTTGATTGCACATCCAACCATTATCAGACCACACCTTTCCATTCAATAGCTTACCACCCTTTCCAACAAGATCCTTAATAATACCAGAATTTGAAATCAATCCAGGTGGCACAGGCATGTCTAAAACTGGCCTCTTAGAAATATGCCCACAATACGAACACATAAATCTACCACCACCTGGATTCTGATCCCTATAAGGGGTCAAGCAGTTCCTACACTTCCTCGTAGCAGTCTTCCGAAGCTTCTGCAGTTCGATAGCTTCAAACCTCTTTCTTTCTCTCAACCTGGCATTTCTACGAACCCGCCAAGTCGAAAGCTGAGGCATCAAAATCTCATACCAAAACAGAGTGACTAAAAGCACAAAAACACAAGCAAGTCTCGGTGAAGTAATCTCAAATCGAAAAGCAGGAGGCAAGAGCTGAGACAGAGCCCACAATCCTATCAGAGGAATAATTAACCAAGGTAGCATCGTAGCGACCCGGCGAGACCACTTCTGGATCACACACAATATACACATTATCCTCTTAACCCACACCTATCTTCCCCGTATTGAAATTCCAACAAATTACAAACCCTAGAAAACCCCCAATTACCAACAATCTGATCCTTCTCAAATCAAATTATCCAAACCAATGCTTGGGATCCAAAAGCCTAAACCTAACTTCTCGTCAACAATCGAACAGAGCGATGGAGCGGAAGCTTCAAGAACCCTAAAAAGCAAAACTCGAATCCGTCAAGAGAAGAACAAAATGAGCATTCAGAGACGGAGATATCAACCAAGAAAAAGAACTAAGCTAGAGAAATCCATCAGATTAGGGTTTTCCCAGAAAGACAAAACGACTCCATAACTACAAAGCGTGAAAACAGAAAGAGAATAGCTTGAAGACTCACGGATTGGGCTTTCATGGCCGTCAATGCTTTGTATGTGTATTGCGTAATGAGAAGAGGAGATATG
Source organism: Erythroxylum shatona (assembly GCA_027568895.1). NCBI lineage: Eukaryota > Viridiplantae > Streptophyta > Magnoliopsida > Malpighiales > Erythroxylaceae > Erythroxylum > Erythroxylum shatona. Next base: position 1,296,296 of record JAOSBK010000005.1, on the reverse strand, counting down.
GAAACGGAAACGGAAACGGAACCGGAGCCGGAGGGACAGGAGTGACGTAGAATCGGGTCGGAGCCTGTGGTCTCGGTTCGCTCGTTCTTAACAGTGAGAACTCAAGAGATAGAGAGAGAAAGCAAAAAAGAAAGAGACAGAAAGAGATTGCGTGTATTTATATTAATACTCAAAAATATTATCATAAACAAGAAGAAGATAAGAGACACGAAAAAGAAAATGAGGCATTTAAATTTATTAAACTAATTACATAATTTATTTATTATATATAATTAGTAATTTATTTAATAAAAAATAAAAAACATTAGAGTTAATAATATTAATTGTATTAAAGATATCTAAGTAAGTTTATTTAAAATTTTGAATAATAATTATTGACTCAAAAATTTCAAAAATAAATTAAAAATATTTCCTTATATCAAACTACGCTTACTTAATGAGCACGAAATGTTTTTAACTCTCCCACGTGACACCCGTGCTTCGAGACAATATGGATAAGGCTATTAAATATTAATTATTTGAGATCAACTAACAATTAGTCAATTAGTACTTATCCAATTTATTTGAGATTTTTTTTGCATTGATATGCAAAGAGAACTAACCAAAGAGAACTATCAAAAGACCTAAAAGCAGTTGAATTTGATATTACTGTATATTAAAAATTAACACTTACCTTTATATATATATTTGTGTGTAATTTTTTCGTTTGATTTCAATTATTATGTTCATGTTTAACAATCAGCAGATTGCATTAGCTATTAGCTGATAATTGATTATATCAGCTGATTTAACCAAATGATTATATTAACTATTTGTTAAAGATGTTCGGTAAAATTAGTTGTTTAGTATTAGCTGTTCATGTGTAAAATGACTTATGAAGATATGACTTTAAAAAAAATATAAGGGTATGAATATTATATATTTTAGTATTTCGTTGAATATTCTTATAAGAATTTAGATTTTATAGAAGTTATGTTCACATGTATTGTTTCATTATCTATGAAAAATTTATGCAACTCTTTCTATTTTTATTTTCATTTAAGATCGACATTTTATTTGTAATCTATAATTGCATAAAATAATTATAAAAACAAACATTGTTTCTAAAACGTAGGTATCTAGGAACTTCAATTAAAGCGTACAATCGACTTTTAATAGTTAAATTTTTGGCTATAGGAGCATTTCATTTTTTGTTGTTTATCGTAAATCAGCCGTCGTATTTGCTACTCTCCAAACAGCTTTCGTAGCTGTTTGACTTCAAACATCTGAAGACAACAAATCAGCTAAAAAAATAGTTGATAGGTTGTCTACCAATTGAGGCCTATATTTTAATCAACACATAATTTTATAAGTCATATTTTATTAGTTTTACATTTTTATAAAAATTAAGAATTTTAAATTCTTTCCCATACAATACTACATAAAGTTAAATGAAAGATTTTAAAGTAAAAATCAAAGTATACAATTTAACTAAAGTTATATGTAACCTTGTTTAATCTTGCATAAAAAATATTGGAAGAGAAGATAATGCACCAATACCTAATAATTAAAAAATTCAACCAATTTAACAATAAAAATTTTGAACTATCTAACTTTTCAATTCAGCTTTTAACTTTTGAGATCGATCGATTTTAACAACTCCTGTTGTTAAAAAATGATTAATTTATAAATAATTTCTTATAAACTAAAATAAATCAATTAATTTTTATTTAATTTTTTTAAAATAAATTTCAAATTATTTGATGAATAATTACAATATTTTTCAATCATATTTTAATTTTTAAAATTTTATTTAATTATTTAAACCTAAAATCGGTTTAACTTTTCAAGACGTTGTCAATAACAAACAAAATATTTAAAATTTTAACTATTATATTTTATTTAAAAAATTTATTATGAATTAGCTAAGATTCAATTTCTTATTTAATTTTAAAATTTAAATTGTGGATAAGTAAATTTAAAATATATAGTTGACATAATCAATGTAATTTTGTTTTCGAATTTTAAAACATTGGTTATAACAAAAAAAAAAAAGCAAAATTCACCAATTTAACATTACTTGCACATGGAATAACCCAAAACGGGCAAATTTAAGAACATTAGATCTTCTACAAGTTCCATCATTTGTGCAACAGTCCTCATTCCGACATTAATACATTAGAAACACAAATACTTTTGTCTCTTTGAACTACAAATCCAACCAAACTTCGATCGATACAGTACTTAGACCTCTCCCTCCGTTAATGGGGACTCCTCCTCCTGCTCCTTCAGAACCAGAGAAGCCAAGAGCAAGAGCTTTACCCTGTTTCTCAACTAGGGTCAACTCGTTCGTGGCCAACAGCCGACTAGGCAGACATTTCAAGCTCGTCGAACGGAACACCACCTTTACTACCGAGCTCCGAGCCGGCACCACCACTTTCCTCACCATGGCCTATATACTCGCCGTGAACGCCAATATCCTAACAGACTCCGGTGGCACATGCGGAGTCGGCGACTGTATCAAACCCTGCCCTGCTTGTTCACCACCTGATCAGTACTGTAAGTTCACTCCCGTTAACAGTGGATACTCCGCCTGCCTCCAAACAACTCGCGAAGATCTTGTCGTAGCCACCATTGCATCTTCTTTTATCGGTTGTTTCATGATGGGAATTGTCACTAATCTCCCACTAGCTTTAGCTCCTGGTATGGGGACGAACGCTTACTTTGCTTATACAGTGGTAGGTTACCATGGATCTGGCAATCTCTCCTACAATAGTGCATTAGCTGCCGTTTTTCTTGAAGGCTTGATCTTTCTCATCGTGTCAGCGGTTGGATTACGGGCAAAACTCGCTAAAATAATCCCTAAAACAGTTCAGATTAGTTGCTCAGCAGGAATAGGTTTGTTTCTAGCTTTCATTGGGCTGCAGCATAACCAAGGAATTGGATTAATCAGCTTCAACCCTTCAACTTTAGCTCAATCTGGAGCTTGCCCTCGATCTTCTTTGGCGAGGTTAGCTCCTGTCGAACTAATTTCTAATGGGAACATCACTCTAATAGAGCATGGTCTTGAATCAAGCGAAGATCTGTGTTTAAATGGTAGAATCGAGAGTCCAACGTTTTGGCTTGGAGTTGTAGGTTTTGTGATAATCTCGTACTGTCTTGTTAAGAATGTTAAAGGAGCTATGATCTACGGAATTCTCTTTGTTACTGTCATTTCATGGTTTAGACACACGTCTGTTACAGCTTTTCCTGACACAGAATCAGGAAACCTGTCTTTCCAGAACTTCAGGAAGGTGATTAACTTGCCTGTGATTAAGAAAACTGCAGGAGTTTTGAGTTTTAAGGATATAAACAAAGGACGTTTCTGGGGAGCTCTCGCAACATTTTTATTCGTAGACATGCTTGATGCTACAGGAACGTTATATTCCATGGCCAATTTTGCAGGTTTCATGGACGTCAACGGAGATTTTGAGGGTCAGTATTTTGCTTATATATCTAACGCAGCATCAATTGTGGTGGGATCGTTACTGGGCACATCTCCGGTGACTGTATATCTTGAATCGTCAACTGGGATACGAGAAGGTGGCCGGACAGGACTGACGGCTCTGACGGTGGCTGGATACTTTTTTCTGGCCTTCTTCTTCACGCCATTGTTGGCTTCGATTCCTGCATGGGCAACAGGACCTGCATTGATCTTGGTAGGAGTTATGATGATGAAATCTGTGTCAGAGATCAAATGGGACGACATGAGACAGGCTATTCCCGCGTTTGCTACGATGATTTTGATGCCATTAACGTACTCTGTGGCTTATGGTTTGGTCGGAGGTGTTGGTACTTACGTCATTTTGCATCTTTGGGATTGGGGTTTGGCTCTTATCAAGAGATTTGGAGTTGGGAAAGGATCAAAAACTTGTCATTGTGTGGAAGATGACGATGATGATGAGAAAAAGGAGATTGAAACAAGTGAAGGAGACAAGCGAGAATCTGAAGTTTAGTGGAAAATTTTAACGATGAAGGTACTAGAAAGTGATCGATCTTTTTAGTGTATCTCTCATTTTGGATTCAGCATTGTATAGTTCTTTCAGAAAGGGTTAATCATGCATGTACGTCAAGCGGTCAAGGAGCTTTAATCCTGTTATTTGTATTTTTGCATCCAATTCAGCTAGAGACGAATTAGATTTAGTTTAATTAAATCTGAGATTAGAATCCAAACTTGATAATTTTGTTTAAGTTTGAACAATTATGACAAATTATTTTAATAAAAAAGTGGGTTTGATTGATTTGTAGCTTTCTAAAGCTCAAATTCAATTAGATGTAGATTTGGGATGAGTTTGATTTGGATATTCAGATTCAATTAAATGTTTCAAAAATCGGATTAAAAGTTATTAAGATTGAAAATTTTTAAAAATTTTAAAAATGATTTAAGAATATTATTTTTACCTGTTGAAAAATTTAAAGTTTAATTAAAAAAAGATAGTGTTAAATAAAAATTAGTCAATTAATTTTTATTTATAAAAATTAATTAATTTATAAAAAATACTGATTAATTAATAAATTAATTAAATTTTAATAACAAATATTATTAAAATATATTGAACTAAGAGTTAAAAATTATACCAAAAATTGACTAGTTAAAGATTATCATTAATAAACCAATCGGGTCGTTTCAAGTTTTCTTATATTTAAAATTGATCAGATTCAAACTTGATCGAATTTATTCAATTCAAGCTTTCGTATATTCAAATTTGATTGATTAAGTTGAACCATACTTAGACGCATGACATTATTACTTGAAAACGATCATACATAGGTATAAAATAGACGAAGACAGTGTACCTTCTCCTGTGTCTCTCCCGATACGCGTCACTTCCAAAGCATCACAACGATCCTCAACCAGAAAGCGGCAAGAAGGCCGAAAGATAAGACTCAGATCCTCTGTTCAGTTTTATGGTGTCTTATTGTGTCCAGTGAATTTCAGTCATTTATTTATGCGGATTCCACATTTATTTATGTGGAACTTACATGGGACTCATATAAATGAATGACTGAGATTCACTGGACACAATAAGACATCATAAAAACTGGACAGAAGATCTGGACTCAAGGATAGAAGTTTTTTTGTTCTTATTGACAGAAGTTGATATGATGTGAGGGGTAGCAATCATTAAGGGTTGTCATAATTATAACATCATCTTTGTGATGATGTTTAGCATGCTAACTTCTTGCTATACATAATTAGTAATCATTAACGTCGCTTTAGGGTTGGAACTTGGCACAGAGATTCTCCATGGAATCTGTCCTTTTCGCTTGGATCAAGTGCCCCTTTACCTAGCCTCCCTGCTTAATCCGAAGCACAGTAAAACCTTGATCTTAGTCTCTTCCTTTGTCCTCCTGCACAGGAGGTGGGAAAATTGTGCAGTTGAGAGCGCAGGAGATGGGAAAATTGTGCAGTCTCAACTGCTCACTTCCTTTGTCAATTGATGACAGACTATCCCACATATGACACCCTGTTCCTTGTAAGATGAAACATCCCCTCGAAATTGATAAAAGCTGTAACCAACAATTGCATGCATTACTGATCATGAAAAAAATGACACTTCCCAGCAATCTTCTCAGCAGCAAGTTTGTTTTCTTTGGACTCTGTTTTTCTTTCTGATATAGCTACATTACTAAAGAAGTCGTGTTATTGTTGTAATTCATGACTTTAAGCTAGGAAAAGACAAGATACCTCTGAGCAATTTTAATGTTTCTATAACAGTTTCCTTCCGCTAATGTAAAGTATGGTTGCCGAGTGCCTTGTTTTCCTTGTACCACGTAGTAAAAAGAGTAGCACAGGAACTTACATAATAATTGAGTGGAATGTAAAGTACCAAGATGGGCATAAATTATCCTCAAGGGGACATGAATGAGTATCTGTCGGGGTTGAAAATTAGCGGATCACCGAGACAGCTGCGTTTGTTAAGTAATCTTTAGAAGTTAACTTAAAAAAAAGGGAGATGTCTTAAATAGGGAGAGACATCAAGAAGAGTACTAAAAAAAAATGACTACTTAAATCTAATTGCTGGTAGATAAAGGGACGTATTCTCTAATGTCAACAGAATCCTTGTTTGAATCTTCAGTTATGTTTTCTGATCAGGGCTCGTTTAGGATACAGCATGTGCTTCATTAATTAAAAATCATTCTCTAATTCAGCGTTCACAAGGATCGTTGATACTCCAAAATCTGTTAAATCTCTTTTCCTCTGCCGTTTGTGCCCATTTAAGTCTAGCCTCAAGCTTACCAGATGCACATAATACAATAACAGGATTCCTATCGTTCATACTGGGGGAACATTACAAGACCCATGTTTAAGTCCACTGCTAACTCTCTACAACTTATAAATCTGTTTTATTCTTTAAGAACATATATTTATAGACTTGTCAATTGGCATTAATTATATATAATATCAGGTGTTATAAATGGTGTGATAAAAAGCAGCGAATTTGTAGCTCAATAACATTATCTTTCATTTCATGTCCTTGTTTTATTCTATAAAAAAGGAAAAATAAAATAAATCTCAGATAATGTTCCCTAACTTTTGTAGTTCGTTCAATAAATCTATTTTAGGATCTATTGACGATTTTTCTTTTCCAAAAATAATATTGCAGAATAAATTCATGAGTAAGATGGCGAGGGGACATGATATGATTATTTTTATCTTCTACTTGGACCTCAGAGCTTGCTTAATAAAATACAAAACGATCACGTAACAGTTGCAACAACTGTACAATTCAACACCTTTGGTATTTTAACCCTATCGAAAAGAACAAAACAGGAGAGGACAACGACCTATAAATGCACCGTCCATCGGTGCATCCACGTCTGACCTCAATCTTGTTGGCCGATTCCGCACGTGTTTACGGATGTTCTGCTTCCACGTGTCAATTCCTGTCGGCCCTTTTGTCCGTCGGTCAAAATGTCACTGTTTCTATTCACTGACGTGGCAGCTTCTACATCGGATACCTTTTTTAATTTTTTAAATGTCATCTTAATAATGGCTAAATTTGCACATCCTTTTGTCTTGTACTTCTCTTTGGGGTTTTGATTCCATCTGGGGTTGTTGTGGGCTAATGCAAGATGACCGAATATTAATATTTCTTGGATTTAAGAGGTTCGGATAATGAAGCTCTAAAAAATTATCCATCAATTAATTTAAGTTTGTGTTGGCAATTTATCGTGCATGAGATAAGCCATACAAATGGCAATGGTTTCCTTTCATCACAAACTTGGTTGCTCTAAAGCTGATATCTGTAAGTGTAAAGTCGAAGGATAGAAAAAAAAACAAGAAAAAGTTCGACAATAGATTCCTACAACAACAGTAACGATAATGCGAGCTCTAAGGGATTGAGTGAGGGACATAAATTGTATGCAGTATTTAAAAAAAAAAGACTATTTTGTGGTTTGAAATCGTAATCTTTTGGCTATAGAAGAGTAAGTAGGCGTTTGGTTTGAGCACGGGGTTGGTTATGGATATGAGTATAACAGTAAAAGGGGATGGGTATGAAAATAAAAAAATAATGTTTAGTTTGTAACTTGAGTTTTTGTATTAATACCAATAATGTTATTTAGTTTATTACACTAATGAGAATGAAAGATAATATAATATCATTTTTATCTTCAATAAAAATGAAAAATAATTTGTCCTTCATATGTTTATTGGGGTTATCCTCACATGTTTGTAAAAAAAATTAATCAGTTTTGTCAAGAAATTGAGAGACGATAAGGAAGTAAAGAGGATGGTAGGGCAAAAGTTGGGATAAAAGAATAAAAAATAAACGTGATAAAAATTTAGATTGAAATGAAAACTCAATACCCACCTCCCTTGGTAGGTTTAGTAGATTCCCAAATATAATGGGATAAATCCATTTCCCTGTAATTGAAAACTCCAAAACAAATACTGTTTTTTACAATTATTTCATTCCTTCGTTCCCAAACTCTCAAACCAAATGCCCCTTAATTTCATCAGTTGCTTCAAGATTCGCCCTCTTTTTTAAGATTTCTATTTTCTGGAAAAACTTCAAATGCATATGATTATTTATATTTAATTTAATTTTGAACTTTATTAGTAGGTAGATTAGTTCAATCTCAAAAATAAAATTAAAGCACTTAGAGGACTCGATTAGATTTTGACTAAAATTTGAGAACTAATTTGCGAATCTTTCGTAGTTATTAAACTTGAGCTAAATTGGTTTTTTTAATGTTTGTAATTTTATTTGCAGTGAAGCAAGGTTTTTCAAACATTGTTTTACATTTAGTGCTTTGCCATCCGATTAAACAGCACAGGATAGGATTAGACCAACACAAAAGGCCTACGACTCTCCGATTAAATATAGGGACAGAGGAAATGTGTATCTGTTGTTACTTTTCAATCACTTTTTTGTCCAAAAAGGTGCAAGAACTTACATGCTGATCTATCCATCAATTAACTAGGTCCCTGTTACACGAGACATCCAAATCTCATTCAATAAGAAAACGACACAAGCGCACACTCTGCCGTTGGTATGCGCTCTACACATTCTCTTCATCTAGTCATGAGGTGCTCACGTAGGAAGGGGACAGTTTCATGAATTCTTATAAGCCAAAACAATTAGACCGAGAGATATGGACTATGGGTGGATAGATTCTCCTTGTGCAAGCAAGCTTATATGTTATGTGACTAGAACGCATATTTAGTCTAATGCAATTGATCAATTGAGTTATGGGAACAATTATTAGGCCTTGTCGCTGCATGTCTGTTTGGATCAAGCTAGGAATGTTCGTCCATGCCACTTACGTTTGACACTAGAGCCACATATATTGTCCTTGGCACACCGTCACGCATCTATCCGACCAAAGTGAATTAAAATAAAGCTCAAGTTGTTTATTAGAAATTAGATGCGTTTTGTGCTCGTACAAGTATTGACGAAATGACGTGAGCTTGTCTTTATATACTTGAATTTCGAATGCAACGAACTGGACAATAAACTAATTGTTGGTCGTGACCTAGAAACGGAAATAGTAAACAAGCCAAACCCACTTGCATTCGTGCATTGCCCACCTCAATGCTAGAGAAAGTATGACAAGAGTTGGGCTTCATGTCAAATGTTAGATTCTTTCTTCGAAATGAACCCACACAAGTTCTCAAGTAACCCATTTAATCGTGTTAGTGTATCGATCTCATTTTGTTAAGGCCTTCATGTCGGCTAATGAAACCTGTTCATTGTCACGTACACCTTTTTAAAAGCGTTCTAAATTGGTGGAAAACGTGGAATTTGCATTTGCTTAAAGGAGGAGAGTCCTCGGACATTGCATAAATGATATTTGATGTAGAACGCTAGATCTTTTTATGGTTGCTCTTCGTGTCATGTCATGTTTTACCTTTTAGAACCATGACTGTCGATGGAAGATAAACAAATGGAATGACCAAAAAGAGAAAAAAAAGGTTTGACTTTTGAGACTAGAAGTCCGTGCATAGCCGCAGGGAATGTGTATAGTATGCAAATTGTTTGGTTCATTTTGTCGTAATAAACTGCTTGTGCATCATAACTCGGAAGCATGATATAGAAAGATGATTTCTTTTCTTGACAATTGGTCACTCTCCAAAGTCGTCAAAATTCCGAAAATGTACATTGAATGCTTTTTCTTGGGAGACAATCACGTAACTTTTTAAATTCAATCAAATGCAACGATAAAAAAGTACCTCTTCAATGTTGTGATCCGTTTCCGGAACCCAACCTTTCAGAAAATCAAAAATGCGTGTGTGCAGAATTTTTCAAAAAACAGATCTTGAAATCATAAAGCGTGGGCTAAAACCAAAAAATTCCAAAAGCTTAAGGTCAAATAAAGCGCGTGCGGAAACCAAATGAATCGAAAGCTTAAGGAGCTAAAGAAATCGAAAGGCTCGGAAACAAAGAAAACAAAAACACTTAAGGACAAAACTCTTAACTCCGACATCTGAAAATACATCCTTTAGAAAAACGTTGGAAACTGTAAAGACACACTTGGTCTAAACCAATCCAAATCGGTATAATTTTTTTTTTCAACTTTATTCAAAGCAATATAAATTCCAAATGGAATTCATCAATCCTTCAATCTTAATTCATTTGTTTCTTCCAATTCAATTTTTCTTTTTAACTTCCTTCAAAACAATCTCAATTTCCATTTTGAAAAATTCATCCACATTGAAACCTCAATTCATATACAAAGAGCACTTCAATAATTCAGATCAATCATCACAATCATCGGACCTCCTATCCGGAATCCAAACACAATCAATCACATTCATATCATCTCATCCATATACAATTTACATGCCATATCCATACACAAT
>JAOSBK010000005.1:1268110-1280612 GCA_027568895.1 Erythroxylum shatona | reverse complement strand
ATTGATCGTAAGTGGAAATGATGAGCCCCTATATCGAAATTGTTGAGGAGCTTGTGGTAATTAGCTGTGGAAGTTATGAACTTCGTTAACTAACTAGAAATTTTGTAACAGAACTGAAAATTTTTGCCGACCACACGTGCTTATTGAGTTTCAGGCAAGGATAGGGAAAAAATGAAACAACTCGAAAGCTCTAAGAACTCCCCATGAGCTGGGAAGTGGCTAGGACTTTGAGTAGTTCTGGGAACGATAAGAACTAAGAAGGATTTAACCCCAGGACGCAGGTAAGTTGATAAGGGACTCTCCTGACTTAAGTGAGGTCACGGGTTCGAACCGTCCTCATGTATGCAGCCTCTTAAAACTTGAGATTAAGGCTTTGTCTCTCGTAAGGAATCTACCCAGCTCAAACGAAAATTAGTTTGAGTGTGGATGATTTAAAGGTGCTTTTTTATAGTTGAAACCCTCTTAGAACAACTAAAAAAAGAACCGGGAAGGATTTGTTGAACAGCTTATTTAGCTGTGGTTATATAAGAAGGATGACTTGTTGCTCAGGTGTTTCTTGCTTCTCATTTCCTTTTCTTAGTTTCGTGTTCTTCTAAATCACAAATTCACACTTAAGGACTCTAAGATTTTGATTTTGACGTTACTTAAACTAACATTCAATGTTTTAAAATTTTAACTAAAGTTAAATTGATAACACAATATTAAAAAGTACTAGTCCGCTGTAAAATTAGTTATAAATTAAATAAAATAGAAGAAATTAAAAATGATTAAAAAATCCTTCTTACTTATTTAATTTTTAATTTTTAATTAAAAAGATTGTTAAATGACAATATTTGTCTAGACTAAATAATTAGGAGATAAGCATTACATATTTTTAAAAAAACCTTTTAGAGGTAGTCGAGTTGGTAAAATGGGAAGCATAGAACTAAAAGATCTTGTGTTCGAATCCACCTATCTACGTTCTCTCGATCGAACCTGTTGTACAGGGCTTGTTTAGTATGAAATACCCAATTGATGTGATTTGCAGACTATTGCGTCAATCCGAAAGTTTACTCAGTGCGCATTCAAAAAATAACAGCTACAAGTTCTTCCATTAAAAAAAAAAAACATAAAACGAAAAACTTGAATGAATTTCATGGTAAGAGTCATCCACCGATGGTTTGATTTTGACGTAAAAATTTAATGATTCCAGTTGACAAGGCTTCCTGTTCTACGAAGGTTAGAAGAGGTGTATTTTTACAAAGTGTTTATTTCAACGACTTGAATTTATAACCTTACAATCACAAATAAGTAATCTTATAAGTTACTTCAAGGCTCGCCCTTCACTAACACACTAGTAATTTATTTTGAATACACTCTTAATTTTAATTAGTTGTCTTGTTCATATATTGTGTATATTGTGCAAGCAACATGTTTTAATATTAGGTGGTTCAACAACTTAAATTTTGGCTATTTTCTCCTATGATTTGTTACACTGAAATCACATTCTTCAAATTTTAAAATGCAAAATAAAAAGAAACAGATCACCTGGTTATAATATTTTTATCATATTCTATTAAATCTTATTAACACATTTACATTAATTTTATATAAATATATAAATGAGGTTTGGTAAAATAAGATTAGAACACCATAATGCATAGAACTATAGACGTTCTTCATACGTAACTCTGACCTCTTTTCTGTGAAAATGATGTCTGCAATTACTGTAAAGAAAAGGAAATACTCACCACCAATGATTACTTCGACGTGATAGGTCTCTGCGTTAAGTAGATCGGAATGGTTTAATTTTCCATATTAATCTTGTATTTTAAAAATAATTATTAATCCTTATTACTCTGTCTAATTATATATAATATATTTTATCAGATTTTTATTAAAAATGATAGTAATAAACAAAGAATTAATAAAATATGGCACAATAATTAAATAATAATACACCAGATATATAATATTTTTAAATAAAAATAAAAATAAACACGATCAAATTATAAAGAAAATAATTATAATTAATTCAGATTAATTTTTAATTTTTGCTTCAATTTTTCAATTTTTTAGTTTAATTTAATTTAATAATTTTTATTATTAAAAATAAATCAATTTATGAATTAATTAATTTTTATAAACTAAAATAACCAACTAATTTTTATTAGACGTGGTAACCACAAACAAATAGTGAATCAGCGTTAATTTCAACAACTCGATGAAGTTATTATCAGAAGGCAAAGAAGATAAAGAGCTATGAAGGTGTCCATCGAGCTGTCAATTTCGTAGAGTTTCAGAAGGTATGGGGTTCTTCAGAGATGTTATTATCAATATCATCTTTTAGAAAGGCTATGATTTATGAAGTGATGACTAATTCAATCCACGATAATACTCAACAACTTGAACTCACTGACCTTTAATACCGAACATAATTAACTGGTGTGTCAATAATTAAAAAGCTTAATAGATAGGATATGTTTAATTATAAAAATTTTAAATGGTTAATTTTGTATTTAATTTTTAAATTTTTAGCTCTATTTATTTTAATAATTCTTATTATTATAAATTAGTCAGTTTATTCTTATAAATTGAAATAAATAAATAAATTTTTATCTAAATGTGTTTAATTTATCAATATTTGTAATCAAATGACAAGTTAGATCTACGTTTACTGTTAACGAATCATCCTCTTTATCCGCTAAGGTAATCTTCTCCAAAGACTATGATTTGATCACAAGGTGACATTTGACACCAAGTAGAAGAAGCACAAGTTTATGAAACGATTAACATGCATCATCTCTTCACCGTTGTATAATTAGTTCAGTATGATAACCCTTCACAAGGCCTTTGGGGGCTCATTGATATTAGAGTTATTAAGTTTTGGCCTGGGACATCTCGCATCTCGAGTTCAAATCCTCGAAAGATAAAGGGAGGACTCGTAGTGCCATTGCAACATCAGAATATGCCCAAGTGAAGCGTGGTGGTTGTATAATTAGTTCGATATGTTAACCCTTCACAAGGTTTTTTGGGGGGCTCAGTGGTCTTTTATTGTGAGATGTTCATCAGGAAAATGTAACAGCTCTTGTGCAATATGTGGATTAGGCTGGTAGAATCCATATTTGAAATGCATACCTAAAAATTCAATTTCTTTAGTGCCAATGATGCTTTTCGAGGCTGAAAGTATAATATCATACTATTTAGTAAGATCCAAAAATCGCTTAAGTAAAGCTTGATGTTTCTTATGGGTCTTTGAGAACAAGAGAATGTCATCGATATAAATGATTGCACTGTATTGTTTCTGTAACGACCTCTGAAGATGAATCATCTGATTCATTATATATGCTATAGCAGACCTGCATAAAACTAGATCGTACTTCAGTTCAACGACTATATGTTCAGATTAAACTCTTTAGACAAGACAAATATGATAGACCCATTAAATCCATTAGGTTTATGGACACTAGATCCAGATGTACGATCAATCAAGCCCAATGTTTTATCCTCTCACGCATAGACCTCACATGATGAGTATTTTACAGTTGCAAATGATAATTCATTCAAAATACAACTTATTACAAAGAGAAAGATCGGGATACAGTTCTTTCCACAATGTATAGTTTAGATTGAAGTGCTTGGAAGCAATATGATTGGCCCAGATATTCTCATTGGTATGGATACATATAGGAAAGCTTCACCTTTACAGATCCTACTCACATGCCTCAGATATACTCATTGGTATGAGTGTGTTATCCTTCTAAAGTAAGGATTGATTGAGCCCACAAAGTCAGACTGAGCTTATCAGGCGTTCTATGTCAATAAATGTTTAGAGCAAAAGTGTGGTAAAAATAGATTGATAATTGATTACAAGCCTTTGAATGCATTCCTGTAAGATGACAAGTTTCATCTTCCAAAGATCAGTACTTAAGTACTATTTCTAAAAGAAGATGTTATCTTTTTCAATTTTGATCTTAAAGCAGGATTTTGACAATTGGGTATTGACCCAACTGAGAGATACAAGACTGCATTTTACATTCCTAATGTACAATACCAATGGACTGCTATGCCATTTGTGCATAAAGTTGCCTCATAACTGTTTCGAAGAATAATGACCAAGATCTATGAGCCTATCCTCTACAATGCAATCATTTACATCGATGACATTCTCATGTTCTCAAAGACCCATGAGGAACATCAGGCCTTACTTTAGCAATTCTTGGATCTTACTAAACAGTATGACATTGTGCTTTCAGCCTTGAAAAGCATCATTTGCACTAAAGAAATTGAATTTCTTGATATGCATTTCAAAGATGGATTCTACTAGCCTGGTCCACATATTGTATAAGAGTTGTTACATTTTCCTAATGAACATCTCACCGTGAAATAGATACAATAATTCCTCGGGATTGTTAATTACTTTCGTGAGTTTATACCGTATGTGGAAACTTATACTTCATGTTTATCTAAGTTATTGAGACGGAATCTACCTTGGCCTCTTGATATTTTCCCTTCCTTTTTTCATAATAAATATCATCATCAGCCAAGTATCGTTGCAACTCCTTCATCTTTTAAAGTTTTTAGTTATCAAGTTCTTATGGCTAGTCAACCTTTCTTTGCCTTCACAAAGAAATCTTTTCCTTCTATTGCTAGTACACCCACTAGTGTTTATGAAATTGCCTCACTTGCTCGTATGAGTTTGTTTTATTATTTCATCAGTTTTTTCATGAACATAACTCTCTTAGAACTCCCACAATGTTCAACCTCAAATCACCTTACCTTAATATGAATTTCCTCCATGATCCTCTTTTTGAAAACACATTATGGTATCTTTGGGTACTCTCTGCCCTTTATGCTTATGCTGTCACTAAATCTCCTCTTCAGCTCTATCAACATCTCTGTGACATAAACAATGGGAGCTCTTTGTTATGGACATTTCTCGAGTGGTTTCAACCACTAGATCAATGGGAGCAACAATGTTCTATGACAATCTCATAACATTGTCTATGGAAAGCTTCTACTAGATGATAATCTACTAATTGCTTCTTCATCCTCGATCATCCATATCAAGAACACACATACTGGTGTCCTTTACACTGAACATTGCGTCCATTTTTATCATATTTCATTACATTGGCCACAACATCAAGAAAATGTGCTTCAATCTTTTATAGACTTTCTCAAAGAGATAAATAATTTTCCTAATACACCAGTCATTTACACCTCTATTGGACCATATCCCGGTGAACCAAAAGCACCAGAAGTCAATATACTGGGTTCCAATAGCCCTTAATATGACATAAAAGAATCAGTCGCTGAACCTACAAGACCTTTTCAACATTTTAACTCAATCTTTCAAGATGTTCAAGACCTTAATGATAATTATTGCAATCCTAATGAAAGTGAGTTAAATCAATTCCTCCATAAATTGCACACGTGTGAGCTCGGTCCCAGTAAATGACAAAAGACATATCAAGATGATCCATCCAATTTGCAATCATGGCATGAATCGATACGTGGCACCTAATGCATTGGATTCTAAAGGACTCATCTTTTTAGGCGTTTGCTTTTAGTCTTTAGATGAAAGAGAATCTTTGTGACCTATAAACCACTGTACAAATTCCTTTTTAACATCATATTGTTTGTTGTTTAGAAAGTTGTTTACATTTTCAAAGTAGCTTTGCTAAAAATGTGATGATTGTACTTTATAGTTCCTTTTTTTAGGTTGTAATGAGTGTCTCTTGAGAGATTTACTTTTCTACCTTTACTTCGTCTATAAAAGCAAGACTTCTTTTTCGTTGTAAGCAGACTTAGAACTAGATTTGAAGAAGTTTGATTTCAATGATTAGTAGTTTGAGTGTTTTCCATTCTTTCTAAGTTCTCCCTCTCCTGAAAGCTTAAATCTTGAGTAATGTTACTATCTGTCTTGGTACAGAGACATGTATGCTCTACACTCGCCTCTTCAGAGAATTTTGTGTATCAGAAAGTCTGAGACAGTCTATGATTGCTTTTAAAACAATTCCACTGTGAGATTAGAGATTAACCGAGAAAGAGTGTAGATACTGTTGTTATTTCAAAGGGGAAAAGGTGTTGTGAGAGAGTAGGGTTCCTAAGAGGAAAACTGAGTATTGTGCCCGTGGAAAGAAAGGCTTTAAAGTCTCGACCATCATACTTGGAACTTACCGATAGTCACAAGGTTCCTATGTTGTTCCACAATAGTCTACCAGACACTGCAGTAGTTTACAATTCGATTTTAGTGAACAATAGAGCCGTTGCGTAATAGTTGCACAAGTGGAGCATGGTGGTTGTATAAATAGTTCAGTGCTTCTTCCCTTCACAAGGCCTTTTGGGGGGCTTAATGGTATCAGAGTCACCAAGTTTCGGCCTGTGTCGCCCCACGTTGTGAGGTCGAATCCTAGAAAATTAATTTTAGACTGGAACAGTAGAGCCATTGTGTTAGAGTTACGGAAGTGGATCGTGGTGGTTTTATAAGTAGTTCGGTACTTCTTCCTTCACAAGGCCTTTTGGGAGGGCTCAGTGGGTCTAGTGGTCCATGTCCGAGAATGATTGATCATTCGTGAATGTTACGTATGTGTACATATTGTATTTTGACAAGGTACAAAAAGTTTTAAAGTCTTCAATTTTTAAGATTTTTTAATTTAGTATCTAAAATTTTAAAATTTTTAATCGGACATGTTTATTTGAAAACTTGGCTATCCCTTTTGATAACATCTGTTGTTTGTCAAAGTTAGCTTTAATATGTTACGAGGGATGATAATGAGATGGACTGGATTAGTCATTTCTCAAATAGTTGAGTTGGTAAAAAATGATATTGTTTTGATTTCTTTTCAAAATAATATTTTTTTAGCCGTAAATTTCATAAATTTATAGATCAAAATGACATCACTTTAAAATTTTAAGTTAAGGTTCGTTTGGTTCTATTTATGTTTTTAGTTTTAATTTTAGTTTTAGTTTTTTATTTTTAGTTTTAGTTTTCCTTTCAAGTAAAAACAAAAACCTATTTAATTTTTAATATTAATGTATTTATATTTTTATTATAATGACAATTACATATTAGATAAAACTTAAAGATAAATTATTTTTAATTAATTACACTTATTTTATAATTTTAATTAATTACACTTATTTTAATCTCTTAAATAATATTTATTAATAGATTATCAATAAAATTATTTTATTTAAATAAAAATTTAAAAATTAAACCTTATTTTAAATATATTTGAATTATTTAATATAATTTTATTTGAAATTTATATATTTTGAAGATTTTTAAATGTATTTAAATTTAGTAATAATTAATTAATTAATTATAATATTAAATTAAATTATTCATAATTCATATTATTAATTAACATTTCAAATAATCAAATAATATATATTTAGTTGATATTAAACCAAATTATGAAGAAAACAAAAACTACTTTTTATAAGTTTCATAGATTTTGCAAACTAGAAAAAAATAAAATAAAAAACTCAAATAAACAGATTTTTTTATTAAATTTGAAAACAAAAGCATAAAACTAAAAATAAAAACAAAAACGAAAACAAACACCTCCTAAAAGAACATCATTTTAAGTAGAGAGTTTGAACTAGTTAAATCGAGTTTCAAATTGAATTTAGACTTGAACTTGACGCATTGATTTTGAGCCAAAGCGGATCGGACTGAAATTGAGATAATATATGGAGGCTTAGGCCGGCCTTGTTGGATTCTCAAAGCTTGACTCTTTCATGAAGGTTAGTGGTATGGATGACATTTTAGCCCGGCTCAACCTATCCCAATTTGATCCGAATCATAAAAATTTTAAGTAAAAGTGACATTGTTTTGAATAAAATATTTTTTAAAATTTTAAATAAAAAAGAAAATAATCAAGTTTGATTAGCTTCAGTCCCCCAAGCATGAAGCCCGATCACGTTCGGGCTTTTCGGGATCGATCAAGCCTTTGGCTGGGCCTCTACCCTAATATACCCAAACCTGATCCAGCCCAATGCCAAGTCAAGTCATTGGAAGCATAGTCTATTGTTGAGGGTGACTGGACCACCGGATAATCCCCACCAAAATGAATCTTACAAGGTAAGTCCAATATGGTACGATGCAAGTGGACCACTAAACACCCTCGTCTTCTTTAATACATGATTTTGATCGGGTTTCGGGCTCTTTCTTCGTCACATCACATCTAGTCTGAAGTTTCGCAACTCAACTCATTGACAATTATTAATGCAAAGGACCATATTCCTTCATGCTTGGTCCATTTGTGTCCATCTGCTTTGGTTTCTTCCTCTGTCGGTGATGATAATACATTGAGTGCTTAGATCCAATGCCAAAAATTAGTCTTCAAGCTAAGACACGATTTGGGATTCTTGCAAGACAAAAGAAGGATAAAACTAAAAATCAACTTCCTTGGAAGTTTCTAACTGACGTAGCAGAGCAACAAAACATTGAATGAAATTCTGAAAGTTTCTTTATGCTTCAGCTTCAAATTAACTTTCTGCATCTCACAAGGTAACCATCAACTGATCCTGATCCTGTCAAGTTCCTATAACTACCAACTGATCCTGTCGAGTTCCGGTAATTATCAGCTAATCCTGTCAAATTCACGCATGCTCAAGTTTTGTCATTGCCATTAACGATCTTAAGGTGGCTAGATAATGTCAAGAGATGGAATCATCATCCTCATGACTAGATGGCCACTTTGAAGGATCAACTTCCTCATGAGTAGATGGAGAACTAAAGTCTTACCAAATCAAACAGTACCAAGCAACTTGCAGAAAAGATCAAGAAGATAGATCATCCATTGACATTTTACTCTTTTCTTGTTTCTTATTTTGACATTTTCTGTAAGATAAGCGGGCGTGACTCCATGGACAATATGAATTTTGGCCGTAATGACCTGTTCCTAATGCTATGGGTAAGAAACCAACTGCTATGACCAGTGTAGCTGCGGAATTCTTCCTATTAAACTAATGCATATATGAGTTCAACACAATTACTGAAAATGGACTAATCATCTGAAGCTGATTGATGTAGAACTCATAATCACATATTCCGAATAAGTCATTTGATAAGCGAGTACAAGGAAACAATCCTGCCAATCACATCCACTTTGCGGTGGGTGCGACTCAAACACACGACCTGCCAGAAGTAGAAAGTTCCAAATTAAGACAGCTTCAAAGAGAAACGATCTTCCCTCTAGATGGCTATAAGAAATGTACTAGTGTACTGGTCAAGGAAGCTAGTGATTTGATTATTAAGAAACTTGTGACAAAAAAGACTGCTGCTAACAAGCAACTGTTTGTTTTAAAGCCGCCATTGCAACTTGAGCAGGTGGCTGACGATTGGGCTGCCACTTTCTTTGACCACAGCTTCTTAAAACAATAAGCTCACACAGATTCAACCCTCCAAACCTGAGGATACTAATCATTGAATACCCATTTTCTCTTTTTTTTTTACTTTACCATTAAAACAACGATCTTTTGTTAAAAGGAAGAAAGGTAAAAGAAACAAGACACATGAAAGTACATCCTTTAATTAGGCTTAGCTGTAAATGTCGGACGAACGAATAGCAACAAGTAATGCACCAACTGTTCCTTTCATTATTTTAGCATATGGATGATGATAATATAGAATAAGTCCACACCAAACATACCAAAAACATTAAAGTATAATGTTTGTTCTTACCGGAACATTTGATCGATTACAGCAATTAGTACAAACGAACAAATCGCGATAACGATCCGAACTAACAGACTTGTCTTTGTTTGCTGACATTGCAGCTAAAATGAAACGAGACTCCTGCTTTTACCTCCAAGTTGTAATTAAGAAAACTGACCGCTAATGCTTATAATTAACAATGCTTGATTCAGTTAGAAGTTAATCCATTCAGTTGAATACCAATAAAATGCAGAAACCATATAATATTATGAAAAATGAAACGGAAAGTACTGACTTGACCAACTCCTTGCGATACAGCTAGTTGTTGTAGCCAAGTTATTCTCTTTCTCGTCTCTTCTCTTCTCTTCTTTTATCTTCATTCTCAAGAAAACAGGATAAGAGAAATCCAAAAACCCAACTCTTTTTTGCTTCTGTGATTATCATATCAATCTAAAGGTGTCTGCTTTATTGCTTTAACATTCATGGCAGTGTCTCCCCAGATTTTCCCACAAAGGAAACGGCGGCCACCGGCCGGGGCATTCATAACTCCGAAGTTCTCCGACAGAAACCTCGTGATGTCTCTTCTTGTTCTGTCCCAGGAGATATCTTGTCTTAAACCAATCGATTTCCTTGTAAAACGCAACTCACTGTCCATAATTCGCAAAACAAAGCTGCTCTCGATCTTGTTCGAGGAGCTCCTGCGAAACCCAATTCCTTATTCGTCCTCCGCTCTTCTCTGCTTCGAGGAAATGTACATAATTCTTCAGAGAATCAAGACTCTGATCGAAGACTGCTCATTGGGAAGCAAGACGTGGCTTCTGGTCCAGAACCAATCGGTGTCCAACAACTTTCACGAGCTGACCCTCGAATTATCAACTCTTCTGGATATTTTTCCGATCAAGGAGGTTAGCCTGAGCGAAGACGTCGTGGAGCTCGTCGTCTTGATCAAGAAACAGTGTTCGGAGGCGAGAGGGCGTGTCGATCCACGAGACGATAGCTTGAGGCGTGAAGTGTTAGCCATGCTCGACGGAATCAAGCGGGAGATCGTTCCTGATCATTCGAAGCTCCAGGGGATATTTCATGAACTAGGGATTCGAAATTCTTTAAGCTGTGAAGAGGAGATCGAAAGTCTCGAGGAAGAAGTGCAGAATCAAGTAGACGAGAAATCGAAATCGGAGGTTGTAGCCTTAATCGGACTCGTTCTCTACGCTAAATGCGTCCTCTACGGAGCTTCCACACCCGGGAATGATCACCGACGGAGGAAACCCTTGCCGGAAGTAAACATTCCGGTGGATTTCCGTTGTCCGATAACGCTGGAGATGATGCGAGAACCGGTAATTGTGGCAACAGGACAGACGTACGATCAAGCGTCGATCAATTTGTGGATTGAATCAGGACACAACACGTGTCCCAAAACAGGCCAGACTCTGGCCCACACCGATCTCACCCCAAACCTAGCCTTGAAGAATCTAATAGCCATGTGGTGCCGAGATCAGAAGATCCCCTTCCAAGATAGCCGCGCACGTAACGGCGTTAGTCCTAACAAGGCGGCGCGTGAGGCGACCAAGATGACGGTAACATTTCTAGTGAACAAACTCTCCGTCTCACACTCACCAGAGGCCGCTAACGACGTCGTGTACGAGCTCCGAGCCCTAGCCAAAACGAATTCCCATAGCCGAACTTGCATTGCCGAAGCTGGAGCATTACCTTTGTTAGTCCGTTACTTAGATTCGGAGTTCCCGAACCTCCAAGTTAACGCCGTCACGGCGATTCTGAACCTCTCAATTCTTGAACCGAACAAGAAGATGATCATGGAAACAGACGGCGCCGTAAACGGCGTTCTGGAGGTACTTTGCTCGGGGTCCACGTGGGACGCTAAAGGCAACGCCGCCGCTACGATTTTCAGTTTATCCGGTGTGCATGTGTACAGGAAGAAACTAGGCCGCAAGACACGTGTCATAAGAGGACTGCTTGATTTGGTTAAAACAGGGCCCACAAATTCGAAGAGGGACGCTTTGGCGGCGATTCTCAACTTATGCGGGGACAGGGAAACAGTGGGTCGTTTTGTGGATGGAGGCGTTGTGGTGACGGTTATTGGAGTCATGAGCTCATTGCCGGAGGAGGCGGTTACGGTGCTTGAGGCGGTGGTGAAGAGGGGAGGGATAGTGGCGGTCGCCGAAGCGCAAAGCTCGGTGAAGAGACTGGGGTTGTTGCTGAGGGAAGGGTCGGAGACGGCGAGAGAGAGCGCGGCGGCTGCGCTGGTGACGATGTGTCGCAAAGGAGGGGCCGAGATAGTGGCGGAGCTGGCGGCGATGGCGGGAATAGAGAGGATGATATGGGAATTGATGGGGTCGGGGACGACGAGAGGAAAAAAAAAAGCGGCGGCGCTCTTGAGGACTTTGCGGCGGTGGGCGGCTGGTTTGGACGGTGATTTAGTTGATGGGTATAGAACTGTTAATACAGCTCTAAGTGCGTCGTCGTCGAGGACAGTATTGTCAACTTAATTTTTCTCTTTGTGACAAGTGTAAAGAATTCATTTTTAGTGACAAGGGCCCATTGTTTCTGTAAAGAAAAGCCCAATAAGGAATATAAGCCCAAACAATTTGAGCGATCCAATTGTCTAAAATAATATTGTTTTTAAAATAATCATTTTGTAATTTCATAATTTTTAAAAAATTCATCAACTATTTCATAAATTTAAAAATTATCTTAAATAGTATTCGGTGTGAACCGATATTAGTACAATACTGTATCAGAATTCAATCCGATACAATTTTTGTAACATTGGTTGGGTGGCACGAGCTTTGGACGAAATTCGGGCTAGTTGAGTGGCGCGAACTTTGGACTAAAGTT
>JAOSBK010000005.1:1249546-1263421 GCA_027568895.1 Erythroxylum shatona | reverse complement strand
CGTAGCGCACCCTTATCGTAGGGTGTGTATCGGAATGACCTACGGGCATCCCGGTACATATCCTATGGTAAGGGGGTACTACATTAGATATATGTTGATGATATTATTTTTGGTGCAACTTCTAAGAAGCTTTGTTCCAGTTTTGAAAAGCTTATGAAAAGTGAATTTGAAGTGAGTATGATGGGTGAATTGAAATTCTTTCTTTGTTTACAAATTAAACAAACTAAAGAAAAGATTTTCATTCATCAACAGAAATATATTAAAGAACTGTTAGTCAAATATAAAATGGAGAAGGTTAAACCTATGTCAACTCCTATGCATCCATCAATCCTCTTATGTAAGGATGAAGCAGGTAAGAAGGTTGATCAAACCCTTTTACAAGGTATTATTGGTTATTTATTTTACCTAACTACAAGCAAACCTAATATATTGTATAGTGTTTAGTTGTGTGGAAGATTTCAAGAAAATCCTAGAGAATCTCATTATATTGCTGTGAAAAGAATATTGAGATACTTGGCAGGTTCTACTGATCTTTATTTAATGTATGAGAAAGGTAAAGATTTCAGGTTAATTGGCTACTGTGATGCTGATTATGCTAGTGATAGAATTGATATAAAGAGTACAAATGGAGATTGTCACATATTTGATCATAATCTAATTTCACAGTTAAGCAAGAGGCAAAGTTCAATTGCTCTATCTATTGCATTAGGTTTGTTCAAGCAACTTTTGACTATTTTCTATTCACTAAAGGAATCAGTTCAACTTTCCTCACAATTATTATCTATGTGGATAATTTGCTAGTCTTAGGTCCTAATGAGTCTGAAATTATTAGTGTTAAAGCATATCTAGATAGCAAATTCACTATTAAGGACTTAGGATACGTGGAATTTTTTATGGGTATTGAGGTTGCTCGTTCTGTTGTTGGTATTAAGTACATTTCGAATATTTTACGTGGTGCTGGTTTGGAGGAGCTACAACCTGCCTCGACCCCATTCTCACTAGGTACTAAGTTGTCCTACGATGAGGGGGTTATTCTACCGAATCTTGAAAAATATTGACGTTTGGTGGGTAGTTGATTTATCTGAGTTTTACTCATCCTGATTTATCTTTCTTGGTTGAGTATCTCAGTTAGTTTAGTACTAAACCAAGGTAGCCACATTGGGACGCACTTGTACATGTTTTACGATACACTAATGGCATACGACATTGTCGTCTTTTTTATCCAGTTCAAGCTACTGTTTTCCTACAAGCTTTCTCAGATTCCGACTGGAATGATTGTCTATTCTCCCGCAAATCACTTACTCGCTACTGTATATTCTTGGGACCGTCACTGATTTCATGGAAGACTAAAAAATAATCCACCGTTAGTCGTTTGTCCACAGAAGTTGAATACAAAAGCACGTCTAGCACAGTTTGTGAAATCCTGTGGCTTTCCTATTTGTTAGGGGATTTACAGGTTAAGTGTAAATCTCCATACACTTTGTGTTGTGACAACAAAGTAGCCATTCATATATTTGAGAATCCCATCTTTCACAAGCGTACCAAGCATCTATAAATCGACTGTCATCTAATACAGAATGTTGTTAAGGAAGGCTTCATCGTTACTGCTCACGTTCCTTCAAAACAACAATTGGCCAATAGTTTTACAAAGGCTCTCTTCGTTAACACTATTCATATCGCTAATGCCAAGTTAGGTCTCGTAGACTTTCCAACTTGAGGAGGGGATGTTGGTAGTATGCGAAAACCATAAGCTACTTTTACAATCCACCACAACGGATAGCTTCCTTTCTAGCAAACTCTGTATAGCTCTATCAAACCTCAATAGCTAAAACACCCACGCAAAGACTTTGTAAATAATCGAAACAGAATTCATTAGCTTAGTATGTATACATATGCATTTTGTACTGTGTGTTTTAGCAACAATATATACGAAAGTTTATTTACTCTTCTCTCTCTTTTTGTTTCATCGATTGATGGTGAAGATACCAAAACAAAACTCGCAGATATCATTAATGGAAAACATAGAAATTATAGCTAGGCTTTAATACCACATGTAAGCATAATTTATTGCATAAACATAATCACAATAATTCTCTAATTCAGATCTCAAAATTTTATGTTTTATGTCAAAATATAAAATATGAAGTACATACCTGGATCCATGATTTTTGTTGAATCGTAAAATAAGAAAAAAATCCTTCGGAATGCTTAGATATAGAGAAACTTGATTTCTTTTCTCTTTTCCCACAATAATCTTAGTTTCTAACGGTGAAAAATAAATAGAGGAGTGTGAAAGAGAGAGATGACTAGTTGTAAATAAAATAAGGATATCTATGGACCGTTTCTATCAAACGGTAAGTTTTAAATAAAACCTTATCTTACTCAATCAACATTATTTTACTTAATCAAATTAACCAATCTTCATTTAATATTATTAAAATCATAATTATTTAATGAGCCATATATTAGATATATAGGTTTTACATCGGAAATTCTAATCAGTTAAGGGAAAGATATTCATTTTAAATATTCTAAAAAATTAAAATAAAAAATGAAAATAATTAACTTATTGTTCCTAATAGTTAGTTAGTATTAATATTAATATTAATCATTTAAAATATCAACTAGGAGATAATATAAAAAAATAAATAATTAGTAACATTACCATTAAACTCTTAATATATTTATAGAGTTGACATGAGATAAATGTTTAATATAGAAATTATTAGTCAATTAATTATTATGTCAAAATCTGTTAAAATAACGATGACAAATTTATTGGTATAAGTTGCATAAAATATATTAAATTAGATATTATATATAATTTTCCTTCTTCTCTACAATAAATAATATATAAAATAAAATGATTCATATTTAACAAAAACAATAAAAGAAATAAATGTTATGGAAAATAATAAAAACTATTACTTTCAATAAAGGTGTACCTTATAGACTGAAATAAATCAAAATAACAATGTTTATTAAAGGAAACTTTCCATTAAACATAAAAGAAAATTATTTTTTATTTTTAGTATATATATTTATTTAACCAACTTACATCATAAGACAATTGGTTGTAAACTAAAGTTGATAAATAATTTAACTTGTATTAATACTTGTACTTACATTCATTGGAGTAATTATAAAGCAGGTAAGGAGAATCGAAATGGAAAACTTAGGAATAAAGGAGTCAATGCTTAATGTTGACATATTAAAAAATTAAATCACTATAAAAGGTTTAAATTTTAGTTTATAAATGTATTATATTTTATTTTAAATAATTTTAAAAATTTTAAAGTCAATTTATATCATTTTGGTTTAGTCCTTAGAAAAAAATTTTAACGCGAAGAAATTTTTTTAGGTAGAAATTGCAATTTTAATCTCAAACACTTTAATATTTTTTATTTTACTAGTTGTGTGAGATTCTTCCATTTGTATAGCTTATAATCACAAAGATGAAAGTTGACCAGAAGTAAAATTGAATACAGAAACATGGAAATTGGTAAGTGCGGGAAGTTTAAACAGTCCATAGAGTGTAGCTGGCCCAAAAGTTTTAGAACCCAGGTTTAGTAAGAATGTTTAGAGTGGCATTAGACTAATGGGTTAACCAGATCGTTTTAGACATGCAAACGACAACTTCATTTGTTAGAAATTTTGCTGTGACATAGAGTCCAGAGAATTTAATATTATTCAGCTTTAGTCCTAACGTGTTTTAGACATACAAAGTTCCCATCAAATCTATAGCTTTCCCTTAAACTTTGTATAATTAGGTTAGTTCGTATGTGCCAAAAATATAATAAAATTAGTTTGCTGATAGCTATTTAGCGTGCATCTTAAAACAATTGAATAGAAAATAATGTATTATAACAGAGATGTTGGAGTAGAGAAACTCCATAAACAATGAAATTGGGTTTAACAACAGACATGACTAAAAATATGGCGGTAATCTGATTGCATTGTTAAAAAGCTTAGAAGGCATGATAGCAATTATTAGTGTTTGTGGTTATGATGCAAGAAATTAGAAATGCAACGAGGGCAGAAACATGGTCCGTGAGCATGAGACACTGAAATCTTGTATAGCACAACCCTTTTGGGCTGTAAAGACAAAAACATGGTACCTAAAAGTGCTTGGTTAGCAATCCAACATCGTAGAAGCTGACAACTGAGCGTGCGGCTTTCCCCTTCCATCTGCGCAAAATGGGTCTCTGGTGATAATGGCTTCCACTTTCCACCCAAAGACCAGCAAGAGACAAGGTGTGTAATCCAAAGAGCTTCATTAAACTAAACTTCCAAAAGACCAAGTACCCATGTGGTTGCTAAGCTATCATTGTCGCGGCCGCTCTTCTGTCACCTCCGTTTCTTTGATTCAGATGAACGCCAAAAGGACTGATGTACTGTATTGACTGAATTTTTCTATTCATCATCTGCTTCTGCCCTTCGCTAAGCCTCAGCTATCAAAGCTGCGCCAGGCGAGAATTATCCACTGCCACTGGGCGTGTCTCCACTATCTTTCTTTTCTATTTTTAATACTCCCTCCAATTCACAATAAAAATCGTTGTAGAGGAATTTTAATTATTCAAAATAAGTGTCACAATAAAAGTCGTTGTAGAGGGATTTTAATTATTCAAAATAAGTGTTGTTCACGATTTTTCATGCATATCTATAATTTTATTTCCAAAATTACCCTTTAATTTCTCTCACATCCTAATTATATAGATTACATTTTCAAGACAATTCAACATGCAATTAATACGAATATATTAAACATTTCACTAATTTTCTTAATAAGTGTGCATCTCTCTAAAACGACACTTATTTTGAATAACAGGCAGTATTATTTTTAGAGACTATTATTATTAAATGCCCACCATTTGCAACCACAAAACTTTCTTTAAAGAAATTGTGATTTACCAAATAGCCCGTATCCTGACCCTTTTCCCTTTTTATAGGCCCCATCTCTCCCTGAAATTTCAGCCTCTCTTTATTTCTCTATCTTTATTTATCTTCAAAACACACATTCTTAGAGACAAAAGTCTTCCTCTTCTTCTTTTCTTCTTCTTCTTCTTTCCGCAGATACAGAGCGAGGAAAGACAGATAAAGCGTCTTAATGGCTAAATACAGGTTTAAGTTCTCTGATATGGTGCCTAATGCTTGGTTTTCCAAGCTCAAGGACATGGCTGTTACTACTAGTAGTAGTACCAGTACTGTCAGAAGTAGTAGAACCAGAAAACAGAAGACACCAGCAGCTGCAACTTCACAGGAATCCAAACCAAAGCAACCCCACCATTCTTATCCCAGAAAATCTTATTATTACACCAGAGAGCTTGCTTCTATGGAACCAAAAGGTCAAAATGATTCATCACCCACAAACCCAAAATCCTCAGACACTGAACCGCCAAGAAAATCATCCAAACACGGCACCAAAAAACGATCTTTAATGTCTCCAAACCTTGTCTCCTCCTCTGTTTCTTCAGGATGTACCTGTCGAGCCACTCTCTGGACTAAATCAGATTCTCCTCCTGACCACTCTGCTACTCTCTCTGATAGCTCCAATGATCAAGAATTCTGCTATGTATTCCCACCAGAATTCAGGTGTGACCATGTTCTTACAACTGACTCATCTATTGATAAAATGGTTTCGTTGTCAAGCTGCAACTTAGATTCTACTGCTGATAAGAAGGTTGATTTGTTTGAGAAAATATCCGATCTTGATCTCCCTCCAATCATAACCAAGCCTCTGAATTTGGATCACAAAACGAAAGACTCCAAATGCAGAAGAGACCTACCAGCTAAATGCCAACTCCAAGAGAGTGCTGATGGGTCATTTTCTGTGAAGATAGTGAAAGAACAGAGAGTGACCCCTAAAGAACACAAACACGTCGGCTCTGTCAGGAAAATTTCTGCGAATTCTCCAGGCGTTAGGCTCAGGGTCAATTCCCCGAAAGTTGCTGCAAGCAAGAGAGTTCAGGCACGAAGGAGTTATCAGAGAGGCTTGTCAGATAGCTTGGCGATTGTGAAATCTTCATTAGACCCTCAAAAGGATTTCAGGGAATCAATGGTTGAAATGATCCTGGAGAACAACATCAAAGCTTCAAAGGACTTGGAAGATCTTCTTGCGTGTTACCTCTCCTTGAATTCTGATGAATATCATGAACTCATCATCAAGGTGTTTAAGCAAATCTGGTATGATCTTACCCAAGTATAGATATGAATTGTAGATTTATGAGACATAAATTCTGCTTCACTTTCTTAATTTCTCATCATATAATCTTATGGTAAATATCATCATAATACAAAATGTTATTATCCCGTGTTGTTATTGTCACAGAATTTTTGTACCTTTTTTAAAGTTTCGGATCACAACAACAACAACAAAACTAACACTCAATATAAATGTTTTAATTTACAATAATTTAAAATTAAGTAACGAGTTTGGATCTAATTATAATACGACAGTTTAAAACATGTGAAAATCCTACTGATTGTGAGGTATTAGAAAATTCAGAAATATGCAACCTTACTTTTAACTAATATATGGCTGTTTCCGGTTAACAAAAGAATACGATTTCCACCCGGAAAAGAACTTAATAAATCAAAATTTCCAAAAAAGTGGATGCAAATTCAAAATTTTTCCAAAACGTGGTGTGAACCCAGAAAAGCTTGCCTAAAGTTGAGGTTGTCTGGTATGGTCTGATGGCGCAAAAAGGTAAAGTGAACTTTGCATGCGAGATTTCAAAAGCTGAGTTTCACTTTCAAACCTCCGTGGAACCTCACAATCTTACCCTTAATTCTTAACAAACAAAAAAAAAAATACTACACTATGAAGGGTTCTGATCTATGAGAAATAACAACTGATAAGGGAAAAAAAAAGTATTTGATGGATGCTTACTGTTGTCTCTTTCTGGGACAAAGAGTTTCATGCTTGCTTGATTCACGTACCTAACAAAACCGACAAGACATGTACATAAGTCTTCGTATACTACGAAATCTAAATCTTGATGAAATCCCCTAATTTTGCGGATTCAGCCCTTAACTACTCGGATAAAACTTTGGTTTTTAATCACTAAGATATTGACTTTTGTGCCTAATGATTGTTAATTTTTTCTTGTAAAAAATTAACCTCTTGACGAAACAACGCAACAACACCCGATATGAATTTTGTTGATACGCAAAATCTGAAGACTTGACAATTTAAAATTAAGTAAAAGACTCGATCCAAAGTCTAACATATCTTCACTTTTGATCAATAATTCTGTTTAGAGGTTCGAAGAGTTCAAGAATTCGTAGTGGAAGTTTTAACGGGTAAATTGGGTTTTTTGGTTTTAAGTGATGACTTATTTACGTAATTATATATTATTAAGTTAACTAAAAATTTACATGTTAATTTTAAAAAATTAAAACTTTACCTAATTTTGTAATATTAGCTCAAACTTTTAAAAGTAGTATTAAAATGTTTTAACTTTTAATTTTTACCATAATAGCTTAATGTTAAGTCCTTTGCTAATGTGGATAGCCTCTATGTCAAACAATAACAACAATATCTAGTAAAAATCTCGTTGGGACGTGAAATTTTGAGAGGTCTAATAATACGTAACCTTACTCATAATTAGTAAAAAGGTTATTTCCAAATGACCCACGTGAATGAAAAAAGATTAAAATAACTAATAGATACAAATAATTGTAAAAATAAAAATAAAAGTATTACTAATAATAAAAAATAAGAAGAAGAAGAAGAATCATACTAACACTAATATTCACAAACAAAATAATAATAACAATATTAATGAAAATACTAAAGTTCCTAATAATAATAATAATAATGCATATTTACCACATATGCTAACTACAATAGGCAGACGTTAAAACATATAGGAGAACTGCGATCTCTTTACATAGGATCCTTTACCTGAATCTTAGTAAGCCAAAGTTTTTTATTGTCTGTTATGTTCTTATTAAGTTCTAACATTCTTATTATCATTTTTTATCACCTCCTCTCAATTCTTCTCAGGTTTTCCTACTTTTCTCTTAAAATTTCTAAATACGATCCTTTTGCATCTCTTCATTGGAGCGTCTAGATAACGTTTATGTTAGATTAATATTTTTGTTAAATAAATTTTATTATTTAATAAATTAAAAATATTAAAATTCTAAAATAATTATACGTTTTACTTAAAATTTATTTTAAGATATTTGACACTTTTAATTTATTAAATAATAAATTTATATTGAGATAAATATAATATGCAATACTCACGTCATAAAAATACTAACATGATGTAACTCGTAACATTTACATTAATAAAGAATCTACCTTTGAACTATTTTTGTTAAAAATTAAAAATTAGAAATTATAATATTATAATATTATTTTTAAATTTTTGAGAGAGTGTTATAAAATTGAATAAAGTTTGTGATTTTTTATAATTAACCTAAACTTTGTTAACCGGAGTTGTGGATTATGTAGAAGACTAAGAAAGTGATAACAAGAAAAACAATAAAAAATACTTATAGACGGGATCAAATCTTTTATTCCCGAATAACCAATTTTTACTATACTTTATTAAATTTCATCAACACATTTTTGTAAATACTCTAGCCTTTATAGGTACAGTTCTTTTTATTTTTCCTTTTCCTTGCAAGCTTCTTCTGCTAGCTTAGCTCTTGTAATAAAAATCAGTTCCCTGAAAGAGTACATCATATGATTGGACATGACACCGAATTGAAATTAAGCAAGTTGTCTTTTATATGATGTTAAAATATAGGTTTAATGAAGTGACAAAACAGAAAGAACAGCTACTGATTTGATCTATGAAACATTGCCTGAAAAGCTCATTACTTCTAAATAATAATTTTTAAATAAGTATTTTAGATAGAATCTGCTTGAATATGAATGTCTTTAATTAATAAAATTTCTTACTAAAATTAGTAATTTTGCTTATTTAGAAGTTAATTAATATTTTTTAACGTAAAAAAGAATTATCTATAAATCAATTATTAAAAATTAAACCGTGCAAATTTTGAACCAATAAACCTTCTAATTTAGTTTTTAACTTTTTGATTTTATTTATTTTAATAATTTTTATTGTTAAAAATAGATTAATTTATTAAGTAATTAGCTAATTCTCGTAAAATAATTAGTTTTTATAAAATAAAATAAACCAATTAATTTTTTAGTATTTATTTTTAATTAAACACAAAATTCTTGACTGATAAGGACATTATTTTTTAATCATATTTTAATTCTTCAAATTTTATTTAATTTTTAATCGATTTTATGATGTTACTTAAATTAATCATAATTTTAATTAAAAAATTTAAAGAACTGAAAGATGCCTCACCAAGATAAAGACAAGAATTTTAACTTATTAGGCGTTTTTATGTTACAAATTATATGAATCTATCGTCACTAACTTGTTCAACAATCAACCCAATTCCTTGTTTGATCCACCAAAACTTTCGGTAGGTTGGTCTGAATTTAACATTTATATTAACATAAATATATTGTTTAGGTAGTTGAAAAAGATTTGTCCGAAAGGGCAACTCTATCTTGTTATGTTAGAAATTTCCTCAAATAGATAAGCTTACATACAAATTTTTAAATGATTTTGCCCATTTCTAAAAATATTTTTCATTATTTTAGATATTTCTAAACATATTTTTCATTATTTTAGATATTTTAAAAATATTTAATAGTATTATAAATTGCGAAAATGACAACTTATTAATTTTTAAAAATTTATAAATAAAATTTAATAATTAAAAACTCAACTGGTTCGTCTGGTTCAACAATGAAAACCTTAAACCGTTAAACTTTTTTGTTCAGTTTTTAACTTTTTGGTTGATTTACTTTAATAACTCTTATTGTTAGAAGCCGATCAATTTATAATTAATCAATTTATTTTTCGATAGATAAACACAATTTCTTACAATCATATTTTAAAATTTTAATTTTATTTAATCCTTAACCGACACCCTTTAAAGTCCTCGCGCCTAACCTCAAAATCCAAGTTGTAGGCCGAAAGCCTTAGCCAAAATTTACGACTCGCAGAGTAGAAATTTTTCTTTCTAAATACGGTAGACTCCTAGCGTAACAAGTAATAAGAGGAGCCGATCTTTACAGTATGTAAGATACTAGTAGATCTGATCTCCTTCAAGTATATATTTTTCCTTATTTATTGTTGAAACTTTATTTATTGATTGTGGTAGAGTGTCTAGTGTATTATTTTATTTACGCTTTTCTTCAGCATTAACCCTTTTTGTGCATTCTGCATGTGAATTTAACAAAAATAACTTCTTTATAATATAGGGATAATGTTGCATACTATCAAACCTCTCTAAACCTTGTTTTATTGCGAGACTCCAGACTGAGTGTGATGATGATAATGATAATGATGATTTAATCCTTAACCGATTTTATTATTAAGATCAACAAAGAATAATTATAAAAAGTTTGTGTGTCGGTTAATCATGTATAAGTTTTATTAAAATATTTTAATAGACAAAAGCTATTTTCTTAAAAATATTTCTAAAATTAAGAAAAATCCAATTCTCTCTCTAAAATAATTGTTAAATATTAGGAGTTAGTTTGGCAATTTTGAGGACTGTGTCGGTTAGCTGTAAGAACGAAAGACGAAGTCAAGGAAAACACATTACATAACTTGATTACGTTAATAAGGAGAAACAATAATAAAGTGGTGGTGGTGAGTGGCGGTGACAGCAACGGTGACGGTGATGGTGGCGGTGATGATGACGGAGGAAGAAAAGGACCAGACGATAGACCGGCATATA
Source organism: Erythroxylum shatona (assembly GCA_027568895.1). Lineage (NCBI taxonomy): Eukaryota > Viridiplantae > Streptophyta > Magnoliopsida > Malpighiales > Erythroxylaceae > Erythroxylum > Erythroxylum shatona. Next base: position 1,252,633 of record JAOSBK010000005.1, on the reverse strand, counting down.
TCCGGAGATTCTGGACTGACGTTAACCGAAAATTTAGAATCAAGACAGTACCCCACAAATATTTGGTGTGAAGACTTTTGAGCATGACAGTGTAGGGTAGAGATTAGAGAGTGGCTTTTCACCTATCTATCACAGTTTCCAATTATTGTCTTATGACTATGTATGTAGCTGTTGCACGTGTGTGACCAGTTCCTTTTTACCCTTTTCTTCAAATGTCTCCACGTTCGTTAGGTTTGACATTTGTAGGTGATTAGCAGAGCAAGAAAAATTAAGATGATTTGTGAAAACTTCGTGTATTATTGAAAAACACAACTTAGCCTTATAAAGGCTAACAAACCGAACATTACTAGCTAACAACTTAATAGAAAATTTAGGAAACAAATCAGCTAAAAAATCTCCACTAACAGATCACTTGCTAACTAACTCATAATCTTCTCCACAATCTTTTCAGATAGGTTTAACATCTTTGAATCAGTTTTCAACACTCCCCCTTGATTCGAAGCTTGTAATAAACAAACAGTCCCTTAATTCTTCAAATTTTGTCTGTGGTAAAGCTTTTGTAAACATGTCTGCTAGCTGATCAGATGACTTGCAGACTTCCACCTTGATTTTTTCTTCAACAACAAGCTCTCGAATAAAATGATGTTTGATCTCTATATGCTTTGTCCTACTATGCATCACTGGATTTCTGGTCATGGCCACAGCTGAAGTATTGTCACAGAAAATTTGAGTGGCCTGCAGTTGCTTCTGGTTCAAGTCATCAAGAAGTCTCCTTAATCACACTGTTTGACAAGCAGCTGTAGTAGTTGCAACGTACTCAGCCTCTGTTGAAGATAACGCCACAGTTTGTTGCTTCTTAGACGCCCAAGTAATTGCTCCTGATCTTAGCACAAAACAATTTCCTGATGTGCTTTTCCTATCATTTAGCGATCCTGCCCAATCACTGTAAGAATATCCAACCAATACAAATTCACTTCCCTTCAAATACCAGATTCCAAAATCTTTGGTCCCAGCTACATACCGAAGTACCCTTTTAGCTGCTCCAAAATGCTGCTTTGTTGGATTGTGTATAAACCTTGAGATCAATCCAATAGCAAATGTCAAGTCTGGACGTGTGTGTGTGAGATAAATGAGTTTCCCAACTAGGCTTCTGTACTTTCTTACATCTGCCATCCCTGTACCATCATCTGCAACCAGTTTTTCATTCACATTCATTGGAGTTGCTGCAACTTTGCAATTCATCATACCAAACTGCTTTATTTAGTCTGTAAACTTTGTCCTCTTCTCCTGTAATACCATGCCCGAGGAGCCTGTTTTAAACCATATAATGCTTTGTTTAGTCTGTAAACTTTGTCCTCTTCTCCTGTAATCACAAAACTTTCATGCTGCCCCACATACACTTCTTCTTTCAAATCTCCATTAAGAAATGCAGATTTAACATCAAACTGAAAAATAGTCCATTTTGATTGTGCAGCTAAGGCAAGAATCAACCTTACTGTTTCAAACATTGCTACAGGTGAGAATGACTCATCAAAATCTACTCCTTGCTCTTGTACGTATCCTCGAGTTACTAATCTCGCTTTGTGCTTCTGCATACTGCCATCAGAATGGTACTTTGTCCTGAATATCCACTTCAAGCTGATTGCCTTCTTTCCTTCAGGTAAATCTGTTAATTTCTAGGTCTGATTTTTTTTCAATTGCCATCAGCTCCTCTATCATTGCTTTTTTCCAAACTTCACTCTCCAATGTAGCTTCTACACATATTGGATCTTCTGCGAACATTGCAAAGGTGCAGCTATCATCATGTCCTTCAATCGCATACTTCTTCTTAGGAATGAAGCCACGCTGACTTCTGCGCACTTGAGGTGCCTCTTCCTCACTGTGTGATGTATCAATTTGTGGAGACTGAGATCCATCAATGACTTCTGGATCATCTTCGATTTCTTCATGAACAGTCTCCAGCTGATCCTCTTGAGACGCATCCCAGATTGGGATCTCTTTAGTATCTGCTTCCTCATATTTCAATTTTTCATCAAATTGCACATTCCTACTTACCATTATTTTCTTCTTTTCTGGATCAAACAGCCTATATGCCTTCGAATTGGAGCTATAGCCCACAAAGATGTATTTCTTTGTCTTTGATTCAAGTTTATGCCTATGAGAGTTTACCAAAGCATAGCACAATGAACCAAAAATTCGAAGATGACCAACTGAAGGCTTAAAATTATACCAGGCTTCAAATGGTGTCTTGTTCCATACAGCTTTTGTAGGAGAAAGATTGAGCAAGTATACTGCAGTAGCCACTGCCTCCGCCCAGTAGTTTTCTGTAAGATTTTTTGCTTTGATCATAGGCCTAGCCATTTCAACCACAGTCTTGTTCTTGCGCTCAGCTATGCCATTTTGCTCTGGCGTATACGGAGCAGTAAGATCCCTTTTAATCCCTTGTTCTTCACAAAAATTGTTGAACTCTGTAGAACAGAATTCTCCTCCTCTGTCAGTCCTTAATGTCTTGAGCTTTTCATTGCTTTGCTTTTCTGTGAGTGCTTTGAACTTCTTAAAACACTCAAATGCTTCAGATTTGTAGGTGAGAAAATAAACCCAGCACATTCTTGACAAATCATCAATAAAGAGCATAAAATACTTACTACCAGCATGTGAATCTGTCTTCATAGGTCCACAAATGTCTGCATGGACCAATTCTAGTTTCTTTGCTGCTCTCTTCGATTGTCCTACAGGAAAGGACTTCCTTGTCTGCTTCCCTTGTAACATCCCATCACCGATGGGAAGGGTATTTTGGTAATTTGGAATGGGTTAGAAGTATTGAATTACATCTCGGCATGCACATACAGCATATAGCCTCTATGACATACAATAAATGCCTAAGTGCTTCCCATAATGGCTTCTAACTACCAAAAGCATAAAAACAAACATCAAATCTCACCTTAAACAAGTTCAAGCTATAAATTCTTCAAGGCTTTAACCTCTCCACTACTACTTCTTAACCACCCTTCACGGCTATCTCCACTACCATGCATATCATTATCTTCTCAAGGATCTAGCTAGGTTTGTGTGTGAAGAAAAGCAAAC
>JAOSBK010000005.1:1224215-1239635 GCA_027568895.1 Erythroxylum shatona | reverse complement strand
TATTATTAATATTATATATAATTAAATATAATTATTGCATAATTATGACATCACACCGGTTCGACCGGTGGTTGAACAGGTCGAACCGGTCAAACCGGTGACTAGTAAAACTTTCGGTTCGATGTTCGATCCGGGTTTTAAAACACTGATGGAGACAGATGATTAAACAAAAAAAATCTATCTTGCAGTATTTAGTTACTATTCCAACTGATTTTTGTTTTATGTAAGAAATTTTTGTTCCTTCCAAAATTGTATTACAAGATTTCTTGTCTCCGTCTCCAAACCAAAACACATAAGTAATTTTTTATTCTTAATTATATTATTAAAATTATTATTAATTATTGTTATTTATTATTATTAAAAATTTTGAACTTATTATTATCATTATTATTATTCCATGCTAAGGCTTAATAACTTAGAAGATTTGCATGCAAAGTCCTTGCAACTTTTCTTATTCAAAAATCCAAACCCAAAACTATTAGAAGTGTTCATGTAGAGATATTGTACAAAAACAAAGTAAAGCTCCAAATTCACACATAACAAAGATGAAAACACAATAAGGATCAATGATCAAACATGATAAGAACACATCACCATTTGAAATCTAAGCATTTCATTTTCATCATCATCATCATCACATGACATGAGGAAAACCAGATTCATGAAACCCAATGTTCTCAACAGCTCCAACGGTCTTGAACAGGCGTCTCTTATGGATCATATCCATCAGTGATCTCTGCAGCAATTGGCTTCTTATGTCCATGAATGACCCAATCCTGCTTAGCTTTCTTTGTACAGGTTTTGGTGAGCTCCCACATATCCGGGAGGACTCCTGCTCTTGTCCTTGTTTCTTACTCTGACAGAACCTGGTGGACCTGTGACAAATCTTAGCAGTGGAAGGAGTTGGATGCTCTTCTCCAGGACTTGTTTCATAATCATCTTCATTGACTGAGCAGTAGTGTAAGGTTGAATGATTGTAAGAGTTCATAGAGCTTTCAGAACTTGTATCGTCATTCATAAACAGCTCTCCTGTGTGCGAGCAGGATCAAAATAGGAAAATGTTAAGGAATGAAAACAAAAAAGGGAAAACAGTGAACTTGACAATACCTTGAAGCCAACCATCAATGGAAGTGATGTCTTGTCTTTCAGGAGGAAGGTGATAGTCATAGGAAGAGTTTAACCCCAAAAGAGAAGCTTGGGACGAAGACACAGAAGAGTTTGAGTAGAGCCAATTTGGGGTCTTATTGTAGCTGAGGTCTTCATCTTCATAGCTGAAGCTGTGTTGTTGATGATGAATTTGGTTGAAGCCCCAATCTTTCCAGGATGGAATTAGAGATGAGATCTCTTCCTCTATCATCTCAGCAATCTCCACTGGTTCCCAGTCACTAATCTCCAATTCCTTCACCATCTCCATCGCAACATCGATCGCAGTATCATTCAGGATATCGAAAGGAAAGTGTATGTTCCTTGTGCGACCTGAATCACATGATAAGAACAGATCAACAACAAGGTGCTTTTCCTAATGCAGTAAGTTAAAATAGCTAAAGACATCTTCAGGATTTACTCTTCTTGTCAGAGATTTGCAATCTGAGAAAAACTGTGTCATCTTCAGGATTCATGGTTCCCTTGATAGTCATATCTGTAGTCTTAGTTGATTCAGGGACAGTGTCTTCCAGTGTTTCATCAGGAATTTTACTTTGAATTGGTACTTTCAGAATAGGTAACAAGTCTGCTTCATCAGATGCAAGGAAAGGGTGCATCAGAAGCTGTTTTGCTGATAACCTCTTTGAAACAGTCTCCAAACATTTCCCAACAAATTCCTGAGCTACAGAATCTTCAATCCTGTAGAATGCTTCAGGCAACTTTCTCTGTAAAACCAACCAAGCAGACATGACAAGCACCTCAGGTTTTGATAGTCGAGATAAACAATACTACAGGTATTCATAGTCTGCAACTAACCGAAGTCACTTTCTTATAAATTTGTGCCGGATTTGAGCATTCACTATATGGATACTCAGAAGTCAGCATCTCTAAAACACACATTCCAAAGGAATAGATGTCGACCAATTCATCGTATTCCTCTTCGTAAAGTTCCGGTGCCATAAACTCAGGCGTGCCTATGCAAAAGCATCCAGAAATAGAAGATGGAACATATCAGAACTTATAGAAGTTTCATAATTACTTAAATGCAGACTGTGGAACAAGGAGATATAAATGCAGACTATGGAAGAAGGAGATAGGGAATGCCTATGACACTATGAGCATGTTGTGATCCTCTAAGAACAGCTGCTAAACCAAGATCACCAATCCTGACTTCACCAAGATGGCCATTAATGAAGATATTATCACACTTGAGGTCTCTATGAATCACAGGAGGGTCACGGCTGTGAAGATAGGCAAGACCCCGCAAGATTTGCTGTGCCCAATTCTTAACTGCTCGAATATCGATTCTCGGGTACTTCTGCCTGTATCTGAATCAGATATTGCGTAACAGCTTAAGAAAACAGTTTGTCAGGATAAAGATTTAAGAAATCAGATATTGCATAATAGCAAGGATTGTATCTCCATTACTGTCTCAGAGTGCCAGAGGTGAACATTTCAGTGATGAAGTTGAAGGTTCTTCGGTCAATGTCGACCCAATATGTGTAGAATTTCATGATGGATTCATGATTGAGGCTCTTGAGCAGATGAACTTCTGAGTATAGCCTCTGCAACTCCTCTGGTGAACGAAACATGTCGTTCAGCTTCACTTGATTCCATGCGACCTCCATTCCAAGAACCTCATCAAATGCCCTGTACACAGTCTTCATAGCTCCTTTTCCTAGAATTTCCCTGAACTGAATCCAAACAAACCATCGAGACAGACTCTTTTTGATCATGAAAATGAATCCATCAATCCATTAAATCAGAAATGAACCAATCTAGTTAATGATCGTCCAAATTAGAGAAACATTCTGTTAAAAAATATTTTGATTAGATGGGTTTTAGTTGTATTAATGAAGGTTTCAGAAAGTCTTTAGCTTTCCTATGTTTAATTGCAAGATCAGGTGACTGGATCCTGAAATTTGAGAATTCTCAACTTGACTAGCCCGAAGAAAGGGGACTTGATCACTGTATCAGTTTTGTTATTCCAACCCTGTTTCAATCCATCTCATCCATACATTTATGTGAGCCCAGGAGTTCAGTTGAAATTTTTTTTCTCTATGGAGTCTAACCATACTCACTATTTTTTCAAGTAAACATTTAAATGTCTCGGACAACAAAAACTTTTTTTAACCAAATTAACAAATTTTAAAAATTAGTCACTTAATTGAAAATTTTAAAAATTTGAATACTAGATTGAAAATTTTTTAAAAGGTTGAACACTTTAGAATTGATTATCCTTTATATATTAGATTGTAGAATTTAGGATAAAATAAATGAGATTGCCTTTCAGTCTAAGTAAATCATTAAAAAATCCTAATTTTTAAGATTCTTAGAAAAAAATTAATTTTTAATTTTTAAAAACATTCTTTACTTATGTTAAAAATAATAGCAAAATATACATAACATGAACAACATATATCATCGATTAATTAAATGCTACTGAGGTGGCAATTCAATTAAGCTTTTAAACCTGAACTAAACCAATAAATTTGAGCTTGATGTAAAATTAAAAAATGTTGTCAATAAAAGCTTGACCCGAACTCGAAGTTTGAGTCAACTCGGTGAGTTTGTTAACTTTGAGTCGAGCTAGGTTACACCCAAGTTGCTTTACCGTCCTTAAGAGGCAGAGTTTAGGATACCATTCGATACCGACCGATATGTACCGTATTGGACCGAACCAAAATTGGTACATAATGAAATTGTATAGGGTTTAAATATCGATCGGTACCGGCCCATTTCGGATGATACTAGCATAAAAAAATTTTAAAAATAAAGATGCTTTTTTGTAAAATTTTCAAAAAATTTTAAACTCTCCCTCCCCTCATTTTTTCAAAAATTTTTAATTAGTTATTTTATTTACTTCAACTTTTATAATTATTGTGATTTTTTAATTTTTTTTCTAAAATAAAAATAAATATTTTTATTACTGATAATAATTATAAATTAAATAAAACTTAAAAATAAATTATTTGTATTTAAATTCATTTAAATATTTTATACAATATTTATTAATAAATTATTATTAAAAAATTTTATTTTTAAATAAATAATTTAAAATTATTATTTATTTTATAAAATTTTATTATTAAATCAAAATTTATTTGAAATTTATATGTTTAAAAATGTATTTGAAATTTAATTATATTTATTAATGATTATTAAATAAAATTTATCAATTAAACTAAAATTGTTATTATTATTTATTATTATAATTTTTAGAGATAGGGTTAAAAATATACAGTATAACTGCATGACAATAAACTACTTTATAATTTTAAAAAAAATTTAGGTACTATTTCATAAATTTAAAAAAATTGTCCGAAATAATACCCGATATTAATCGGTACTGATATAGTACCACACCAGAATTCAATCCAATATTAAGTTTAGTATAGTATTCATAACATTGCTAAAAGATAAGGCTGATAATGAATCAAATTAGGTTAGGCTTGTGCTGGTCCGTTCAGTTCTAAGCAAGCCTAATTCCAACCCAGAGTTATAAGAACGGCTTAAAAACTACATTACCTCAATCCTATTTCCGATAGGAGCAGTTGACAATTGAATCCAATTTTTTTCATTATTTTCGTATCCGTAATAGTGTGAAAAGAAGGCTCGACTCCAAGTTGTTCAAGAATAGTGGCGTTAAGTTTCTCGATACTTTGCCTTAGGATTAGTCAGTTCTATTTCTCGACGGGGACGAGGGAAATGTCATTTTAACAACTTAAACCAAACCGATGTCGTTTTAATTGTCGGGCCTTTAGAGTCCTACTTTTATAGTCCAACCCCCAAACTCGAGCCCAACTTCAAGCCCAATCAAACTAAAACTGACCCGTTAACTTCAACCAGGTGATGATCTGTCTGAATCTATTGAAACACAGCAACTACTATCCTTAACAAGAAGAATGAGAAAGAGGAACTTACTCGTCCATACCGACCGGAAGGATCTGTGTCAACGTATCCAAGCTGTGCAGTTGCTTCATTAACGCAGCCGCCAATTCGTGTCTTGTACATGGCTCGAAAAATATTTCAGACCACCCTTCCTCAGATCAGAGCTGCTTAACACGAACTTCCAGTTCTAGCTATTATCTAACAGTATCAACTCGTGCTTTTATTATTAGATGTTAAAGGGAAAGAAAAAAAAAGTGGATGAACTGATCAAAGCTAGGTAGCTAAGCTGGTGCTATATGATCCGTGGTTTTCCCTCATGATTTTCGTAGGAAAACACCCCAAATAATAACCAGAAAAGCCTCGAGTAATCAACACTTAGCATAATCCAAGCCATTTCAACAACTGCATGTGAAGCTTGGTAGTCCTGGGGAATCATCTGTGTTGAGTCAATACAAGAGAGTATAGAGCAGATATGACAGGTGTAGATGTTCAGAGATAAGAACAGGAGGATTTATAAGAGTATGAATTCAGAACGAGAAAAGGGTAAGATTGTGAATTCTCTATCAGGGAGTTTCAAAGATTTGAGAGATGGTAAGTAACAGGACTTGTGCATGAAACTGGAGTTCTGAACTTGAAGAACCTGTGACTTCTCTTTGATAGAACCATCTGATGATGATGGGGGTGATCCAAAGATAATAAATTTCAGAGGAGAAAACAAGAAAGGAACAGATATTGCTGATAGAATCTTATAGCAAAAATGAAGACTTAGAGAGATTGAGATTGCAGAGGAAGAGGAAGAGGAAGATGTTGAAACAAAGCCTGGTTTGGTTTGGAAATTGAAGATTGTTGGTGGGTGGCTGCTAGTAGTCGTGAAGAATGATTAAACAACACCTTCATCTCACCAATTCCCAGTAAAAGTTAAAGAAGATGATGCAATGTGACGAAGTCCTATGACAAAAATTTATTAGTGACTCTGCATACATTGGGAAGGGGTGCCAAAGAGAATTCAACATATTCCTGTTTTTCTTTAATTTCATATATAAAAATTGTTAGCCAATATATTCACCAACTAAGTTGGTCTTATATAATAATTTAAATTATTATAATAAAACGGTTATTTAACATAAGAGTCTTTATGATTAAGTAATTGTGAGTTCAAATCTTACCACTCATCTATTATTTAGTACAAAGTAGAATAAGTCTGTGCAAGTTTCAAGCACAAAGAACTTTCACTTGAGAAGATATGTTAGTGAATCTATAAAATCAATTAAGTTGGTCTTACACGATAGCTTAAACTATTGTGATGAAATTGTCACTTAATAAAAATATAAAATACGAATTAACTTTTAACATATATATATATTATTATATTTAAATTATTTTTGGTAATATTTTAAATATTAATATATTTAAATTTTTAATATGTCATTAATTTAGTTTATTTGACGTCACAATTAAATAATTTAGACTATCATGTTTTAAGAACAATTTCTTCAAGTAATGAGTAAAACTACATTTTTTTTAAATCTTAATATATCATAAAATGTTTATGATAATATTTTAAATATGAAAATCTTTAATTTTAAGTAAAAGATTAAATATTACTATTTTGCACCTTATTTAGAATACAATGAAATACTGTTTTAATAATATTAAAATACAAATTGGTATTAAAAATAACAATAAATTTGTTTAAACTTTTATTCTACAAATTAAAATAACAATTACAATTTTAATTAATAAACTGTTGAGTATAGGTAATAATTCGTTAATCGCTTAATGTTATCAATTTAGAAATAGTCTCTATACTAATTAGAAGTAAAGTTACGTACTATTAAATTCCTTCGTTCTTCGCTTTTTTTTTTCTGCTATCGTTAAATAAAAAATTATTATTTAAATATTTATCATAAAAATATTTAATTATTTGCAGGATGACTTGGGAATAGAGTTTACCAAACTAGCACTTTCCTGATTTGATTAAAAAGGATTAGAATTTAGAAAACAACTTCAAGGGACCCTCCTCAGCTTTTCTTAAAATTATTATTATTCTTATCCTATCAAAGGCTTCACAAGATGAATAGACATCATCCATTTTGTAATTGCCGGATAAGGTTTTCTTCTTCTTCTTTTTTTAAGGTTTATCAAGCGTTGACATTACTTGGTATTTCCCAATCAGATCTGTTATATATGCAACTATGTATCTATTAAATCAAATAGTTTCAACTTCTTGATTGCCAAGTATGTGATTTTAATAGCAAAAGAAGTCAGATGAAACTAGATTCCTATAGGAGGAGGATTACAAGTCATATCAATCTTGAAAGAAGGCAGTTGATTATTCAGTAGAATCGAAACCAACCCTTAATTTAATTTTAAGGGTTTGTTTGACTTATTTGAGAGAATAGTAATAAAAATTATAATAAATATAGTGAGAAATGAAAATGAATATAACTTCTGTTCCTGATTACGTTGGAGAATATGAAGTATAGTTTTGAAAGGAAATATAAAAATACTGTTATTCTAATCATTATATATTACCGGGTATTTTTTTCATTCTTTACCTATTTTTTTTCTCGTACCAACTAACCAAACGCCTCCTAAGTACCCGAGTCAGAAAATAGTTCATGTATCAATAGTTTACTCACATCCAAAAGACAATTGACTAACTTGATTGTGAATCACTAACTCCTAAACCATATGTACCAACAGTTTATTCACATTCAAAAGATGATAAACTCACTTGATTTTGAATCACTAATTTGTAAATGATTTATAAGTTTACTCGCATCTTTCACGTCTAAAAGATTAGATTGTACTGTTAAGAAAAGTTGTATAATATAGAAAGGATACCTTTTCAGTTTCATGATGAGTTTCAGCACATCAGTTGGGGCTAAGGTTCCTTCTTTTGTCTGTGCCTCATTTTCGACTTGGCCTTTCCATTCTTCAATCGGCTCTTTCTTTTCATCTACTCATCCTAATCACCAACGCTAGACAAACACAATAGTTTCTATGATCAAACCAGCAAAAGGAAAGCCAACATAATCATAGATTTCCTCAAAACAACAGTTTCCCCTCTGTTGTTGTCTCAGTTGTTGAGGATAATAGACCTTAACACGCAGGGGTGAGACAAAAATCAAATTAATTCCGATTGGTTTGATAATGAACATAATTTTCTTCTTTAATTTAACAAGGATAACATGGTTTCTTTGCTTTCTATCCTACAATTGTTGACACAGACAGACAAAAACTTGGCCAAATCATAAACTTCAGACCATCCTATACAGAACAGCTCTGGTGTTGGAAACAGCTATTGAAAACTTGAGCAGGAAACTGTTAGCAGAATGTACAAAACTGCACTGGAAAACAAAACACATTCTAATGAATCCTATGCACAGAGCTTCCGAAAGGCTGCAAAGCCATACAGGTGGAAGCCTCTGGTTCAGGCTGGTTAGTTAGCGTTTACTCTTGGGGTTTTTCAAGTTTCTTAATCGTACAAGGTGATCCCTTTCCGCTGGAGTCCGATAAAGGGGGGAAGTCATCTTCATCTTTCAATTGGTATGATTGTTCTGCAATCCTAGGTGTTCAAACCAAGAGAAAAGAATCCAAATAAGAGGCGTCACATAATCGCACCATGAAAAAGTATTGTGGATCGTACCTCTGTTGATCCCTAGCCAAAACAGGTTTTGGCTTCTGCAATGTAATTGTTTGGAGGCTTACACTAGCGTTGTCAGTTGCTATAGACCCTCTGTTGGGAAGTTTACTACTTTCTACGGAAGAAAATCCAAATGGTTGATGCCCAGCTGATCCAAATTCGAATCCCCTCTCCGACTGATACACTGAACCATTTGCATACGGCTTCGCTTCAGGGGAAACAGGATGACGATGATTTGAAGTTCCAGATTTTCCAACACCTTGGTGGTTATGAAATTGCAACTGTGAAGACTCACGGCTGTTTCTTTCCAGTAAATTTGTTTCCTTGGGTGAAATATTGTTGGCATTGTTGCGAGGAGACTTTGGTGCCGGATTCCTTGCCCTCACAGCTGCTGGCCTATCCCTGTAGTAATTCTGCAAACACTCGAGCGTTGAAACAGTTTTAAGTTAGCAAGTCATGCCAACTAAACAACTGAACAATAAAACTGCAGCTGCAAAATATAAAGATATACAAAGGTGGCCCCATTAGTTGTTGCAAGTCTTCAACAAGAAACTTGAAAGTCCTTAGACTTCGAATTTACCAAATTGGGAAAGTATGTCCCTGTTCCTCTTGGCTTTGGTATCTCTTCTACACCAACAGATGCACCATGTAGCAATGGTGGATTAACCTGGTAGAACAATGGCCTTGGTAAAACACCATTGACATTCAACTCTGGCCTCAAACTCCTCCTAAATTGTGCAGACTGTCTTATTACATCCAACGGCAAATTCTTGCTCTTGAACTGTGTAAGTGGGGTTGGAGACATTGAAGGAAGATGAGCATTGCAGCCATACTCATACCACCACTGACCACAATGTAAATTATTTAAGTGACTCTCATAGTCTCCAGAGAGATCTACCAAGTAATTAAGGGCTTCAGAGCTGCCAGAAGTTCCAGATGCCTGAATATTGGACTGACCAGGATGAAGACCTTCGGGGGAACAAGAAGCAAGACTGGAATGCAAAGGATGATGGATTGACTCAACAGGTGGTGCAACTTCACAGCTATTTATTAACTGGTTGTCATCAAGATCACAACCTACTGCAGTGGCTGTCTCCTTATGAGGTCCTGGCAGAACCCCAGAAGGCACTTTCTTTGTTACAACATCAGATCTGCCTGACTGTTTCAGCTCTGAATTTTCATTTCTCACATCTTCATTTCCTTTGACTGAAGAAGAGAAATAGCGATGAGGCGCATGGAACACTCTACCAGGGGATATAGTCTCAGCCAATGCTGGAGAAAAAGGTTTGAAAACATTGTCCGAAATGGAAAGACTTTGAATCCTTGAAGTTGCAAGGTCTTTTGCATCACCAGAAAGGCGCTTTTCAGAAATAGCAGGTCCATTTTGGGTACCAGTGGCAATTTTCCTAGAACCCAAATCCTTCCCCGATAACTTAATATTGTCACTGACATGCGAATGTTGTTCATCTTCTAATCTAGTTTCTCCAGCTATACCACTTGAATCAGTAGATTCTGATGATGTACGCTCTTCTTGACAAAATTCCCTTCCTGAGAATGGCATTGTGGAACAAAACCTATATTGTCCGTCGATAGTAGTGGGATCTTGAACATCAGGCCTCTCTCCACATCCATGCCTATCCAAAGTATTTGAGAAAAATTCAGAGACTTCATCAGTGACATTCTGGTCTGGATGAGAAAGGATGCGACCAAGCTTTCGAGCTCCATAAGTGAAAGCACTCCTTATTCGGTAGAAATTTCCTGAAACGTGGTACTAAGTTATCATGACTTATGGCTAAACATGCTGTTCAATAACTTGATACTGTATCTCCCATGTTCATGAGCACAAACTGGAGAACTCCTCAACATTTTTTCACAATGAAGAATGGACCTACCTTTGCTCACACTTCGGCCAAGGTTGTTATTCTCTCTCAGGGGATCAACAATGTTAAGATGCTTTGGGGGGAATGTTCGTGAAAAATTCTCAAATCCCCTTCCAGGAACAGAGAACACCTCAACACACTCTTTGATAAAATCATTACTGAGCAAAAGGTCATCACCATTCATAGATGTCTCAACTATAAAATGAATAAAACTTGATAAGATTCTCAATAAGAAACAAGCAAAAAAGTCCGACAGGATAAAATGCAAATGAAGATTTACTCACCCACAACTTCTGGTAGTGAGGATATCCGAACTGGTCCATTTAAACTTATGCAGTAGTTGTCCCAGTCAAATTTGCTAAAATAATCCAGGAATTTATACAAAACCTATAAAGAACAGCATGACAAATGAGTAGAGTCAACACAGGCAAAACTGCAGGACATCAATGCAAGTTATGGCAGGACTCACGGCTAGAGGACCATTTAGTGATGAGTGAAAGAAGTTGAAAATGTAAAGAACCAATGTCTCCAGTGCATAAGTAGATATCAAGCCATGATGAGCACCAAGAATACGACTTTCATAATAGCACCAAGCTTTAATCAATATAATGCTGCGTTTGAAAAGATGATGTTTGCCAATTAAACGATCAACCTGCAAAAGATCAACAATAATCAGTACAAGGAACATTTATTTCAAGCGTAAAACAGTCTTCCATCCCAGAAAATAGGCTCCGCAGGAGGTTTATTCCGTTCTACACAGTTATGCTCCTTTTCAAACATTTAAAAGACCACAAAAAGCCCGTACCCAAAGAGAAGTAGAATTCCTAAGCACATGCTTATCTGTTGTATGTGCATATGGATTTGAGGGTCAGACAGGATGAAGAATTTCTACACTTAAAGAATTTGCATCAAGTGCAGAAAGGGAGGAGGAGAAGGAAGAATCAGCAGATGTGACAAAAACAATAAGTATTTCGGTATCCATTTTCTATAAAATTTGACAATCTTTAAGTTTCCTTATACTAGACTAGTTGAAAAAAATAAGAAATCAAAGATAAAAGTCAGTGCGAAAGAGAATATATCAATCAGAAAGCGGCAAACTTTGAAGCAAATGTTAGTCCTTCAATTTGTTTCCTCCTCACTGAATGACTGGCATGTATCATCTCAGGCAACATAAAACTCTCGACTTTGTTTTCAATAGTAATGCATACATGGCTAAAAATGTCTTAAAGAATAAAAAATGAAGTGCACAAATTGGTGGAGCTTACAACACAAGTAATTAAGAATAATTAAGCATATGAGTAGTTATGCCAACAATTAGTCAAAATCAAAATCTCAAATACATAGAATTCAGAAGAAAGGCCACCTGTTCGAGAAAGCATAAGGTACAAAGTCCTCCTAGCTGATTGAACGAGATATCTACAACAATGTTCTGAACTAGGGATTTTACAAGCTTAACCTGCATCAAGAGACAGATGTTTAAACATCTGAAAGCCATTTTTCATACACAGTATTTATATCATCAGGAAAAATAACTAAGCTCAAAAGAAAATTAAATGTACTGGGCTTTCAAACAACATAAAAGAAGAGAAACAGAAAGAATTAGAAGGATAATAAAAGAAAACATAATATCATATTGGCACATCGGTGCATTTCAACAACTGAGCAATGCTGTACACCAATGCGCATACAGCTCTATAGTCTCATTTTCACTAAGAGTAAGGAGACGATGAAAAACCTCTGCCCTGATTAATTGAACATCCTTCACTACGAACTCAGCAGCCCTGTTGTGATCTTCACTTTCAAGAACATGGGCCAGTGCCTCTTCAAGATTTATACCACCAAAAGCTGTCAAATCGATATCTCCATCAGGAAGATATGTTTTTAGCGGAACAGACCCAAATGGGAAAACCTGTATATGTTATAAGTTAGTAGAGGACATTATAGGAAAGAGAAATCAAACTGACAAAAAACATCTTTCCCTTTCAAGTTCCAAAGTAGTTGTACTAAATAATGTAGCAAAACAAGATAGTAATCCATGAGATTCATTCAAAGAAACCAAGTTTAACTCAAACAAATATTAGAGAAACAAAAACAAAGTACCAACATATAGTAGTCGTACTGCAAGTACAGATAACACCTACAACAGAGGATTGGTCAAGCATAGTCCTCCTATATCACTAAACTACAAAGAACAACATTGTTTCATTGCACAGTGTAACAACAATATTTACAAGTGATGCGAGGGCTTAGTTGTCTGATTGATAATAGTAAAGGAGGTGTCATGAGATTTCAATAATGTGGTAACCATCTATTCATGAAAAGGTAAAAATATGCAGCAAAATATTGGCATATTTTGCATACTTACGACCTATAATTATGTGGTGGTCTCTGCTACTTGAAAGGAACATCAATAAACATAATTCACATGGCAATCATCTGCCGTCAGAAGGATATTCAATAAAGAACCACATGGCAAATCATGAGGCAATTATAAGCACATGAGTAGGCTCCCCGAATCATCAAAAACACGGCCATCCCACTCACTAAAAGAACTTTGTTGAATGCCAATCACATGGCAATCACGACTCAGAAGGATTTTCTATAAAGGACCAACCACATGCTAACAATTTGGTGCTTGGAAGGACCTTCTATAAAGCGACATGTCCACTCATGCAGGGGAGCTTATACCAACTACCAATTATTTGGTAATGATTAGCTCATTAAAGTAAGCGTCTAAGTATATGGCTCTGTTAAGAGGAAGCAATTAAACCACGACAAATTTGCAACCATATGCTCATTGGCAATAGGTTATACACGGTAATCAGCTGCACATCAAGTGAAGTTAAGCAAAAAGCAACAAGCACGTGGCAATCGTCTAACCTTCCAAATCAGCTTCAATATAGCAAGAATAAAGTGGCAATCATCCCTTTAAAACAATAGCGCTTCTAACCATAGCATGGGATAATCATCACCATAGAAGGAAATACATTGTCATGAAATTCAGCGAGTCATGATATAGTCCTAAAAAGGTTAATGGCATTAAACAGCATCATGATCAGATAAGACTTATAGTGCTCATTTATGTTCTACCAAACCCCTAAAAGAGAACCATACTTTCATCCATGGGTACAACAATCATCGGCTTTAACAATCTCACAAGGTTAACTTCAACACTAGTGTTGGCAACGGCACGGAAAGTAGCAGTGCATTACCACGACAAACTAGAAGACTAAGCAAATTCATGAACAAACGAACATATTCAGATGAACAAAACTCACTTATCTTCTAAAATTCACTTTCAAAAGCAAGTGACGTTAACACCGAGGCAAAAAAAAAAACAACTTTAAAGGACACGAATTTTAGTTGACAATCACTAGCTGAAACAGTAAGCTCCATTTGGCTCCAGGGCCAAAATGAGGTATAGTGAAACTTAAAAGAAAGAAATCGAAAACATGTTCGAAATGAAGATGCATGCAATCACCTCGCAACCAAGCGAATTCCTAATTAACCTCTGCACATAATCGATAACCGCTTTCCTTCTCTCTTCGGAGACGACAGTTGGTTGAATCTTTGCAATGATCCTTTCCGTCACAGCCTCTGCTCTTTTCCAGTACTCCGTTTGATTCGAAGACGGTAACGGCACCGGTGACGACGATGACGGCCCTTCCTCCACGACAACGAAGTTTGGCTCAGGCGACCAAGCTCGAAGATCGCCCATTTAAAGTGTATTCACCGAACAAACCAAACCGAAAGAGCACAAAAATAAAAACCAAAACAAACACAAACCGAAAATCTTCAAATACAACTAAACACTCCACCGGCTCGAGGCCAACGCCGACGAAGAGAACATAAAGCGAAGGTCTTTAACAGAATCGGAAACTTGAAGCTTTTGATCGATCGGAAAATTGACAAATAAATAAAGAGAATATGAAGTTTTGGGAACTCGGGGAGGCTTGGTTTAGTAAGTGGGAACAAGACGCGGCAAAACGACAGGGTAATTGAAAGGAAACGACAGGTGGAAGCTCCAAAGGTCTCTCTCTTTTCTTTTCCTCTTTTCCTTTTTTTGGGATAATTTATATATTTTTTATTAAGTAATTTTTCTACCGTTATAACTGAAGTGCTAAAAATTAATGTAACAATTAATTTTTAATTTTTTATAAATAAATCATTAATTATAATGACTTGTGAGATATTATAATAATAATAATAAAATAATGAAGAGGATTTAATGCTCTTATGCTTTCAAAGCATTAAATAATTTCTATGATATTTAATTAAATACTTATCCACAAGCAATTAATGAGAATTTGAAGATTAAAGCTTTCACTTGATTATCTATCTCATGTTTGTCAATTAATTACGCTGATGTGATCTTAAAAATAATTTTTTAAATTATTAAATAAAGGTGTTATTTTTTCTTAATGTTTAAATAAGTCCTTGTCATCGTTATTATTATCATTCTCAATGTGGAATGAATACTATATGACCATGTTTGGTTGGCAGAAAAATAAAGTGAATTTAATATCTAATTCTTTGAAAAATAAATATATAGAAAGTAAAGATATTTATATGTTTAAATACTTATAAAAAATCTAATAGAAAAGTTGGGTAGATTCTTATTATAATTGGTGTGTAACAATATTTTATGAAATGTAATTTAATTTTAACTTTTTGTTCTAAATATGAAGATTGTCTATTGAAACTTCTGAAAAAAAATATCTAAAATTGTACTAACCGAAAGAACAATAAGAATATTTGAAGAAGAGATAGGTTTTATAAAATAATTGTCGTATAGTTGAGAGAGAATGAATGGTTGAATTAGTTAGCCTGTTTTTTAGATTAAATTATTGAAGAAAG
>JAOSBK010000005.1:1199330-1212918 GCA_027568895.1 Erythroxylum shatona | reverse complement strand
TGTTATTAAAAATTAATCTGATTATTAAATAATTCGTAAATTAATCAGTTTTTATAAACTAAAATAAAAAATTTAATTTTTGTTTAACAATTATTTTTCAATTAAAATTTAAAATTTGATTGGTAAGGATTTTTCTTTAATCATTTTATTCATTTTTTACCGATTTTATGAATGTCTAATACTGATTTAATCTTTTAATATATATATATATATATATATATATATATATATGAACCAATTTAACTAGTTTAACAGTTAAAATCTTGAATCGACCAATTTTTAAGTTTAATTTTCAACTTTTCAGTTTGATTTAGTTTTATAATATTTGTTATTAAAAATCAATACGATTATTAAATAATTCGTAAATTAACCTGTTTTTATAAACTAAAATAAAAAAATTAATTTTTCTTTAACAATTATTTTTCAATTAAACTTTAAATTTTGATTGGTAAGGATTTTTCTTTAATCATTTATTCATTTTTTACCGATTTTATGATTGTCTAATACCGATTTAATCTTATATATATATGTATATATATATATGAACCAATTTAACTAGTTTAACGGTAAAAATCTTGATTCGACCAATTTTTAGTTTAATTTTTAAATTTTCAGTTTGATTTAGTTGTATAATCTTTATTATTAAAAATTAATCTGATTATTAAATAATTCGTAAATTAATCAGTTTTTATAAACTAAAATAAAAAGATTAATTTTTGTTTAACAAATATTTTTCAATTAAAATTTAAAATTTGATTGGTAAGGATTTGTCTTTAATCATTTTATTCATTTTTTTACTGATTTTATGATTGTATAATACCGATTTGATCTTTTATATATATATATATATATATGAACCAATTTAACTAGGTTAACAGTAAAAATCTTGAATCGACCAATTTTTAAGTTTGATTTTCAACTTTTCAGTTTGATTTAGTTTTATAATCTTTGTTATTAAAAATTAATTTGATTATTAAATAATTTGTAAATTAATCAATTTTTATAAACTAAAATAAGCATATTAATTTTTATTTAATAGTTATTTTTAATTAAAATTTAAAATTTGATTAGTAAGGATTTTTCTTTAATCATTTTATTCATTTTTTTACCAATTTTATGATTGTCTAATACCGATTGGATCTTTTAAAACTTAAAATCCTTCTTTTATATATATGTATATATAACGGAACCAATTTAACTTATTTAACAGTGAAAATCTTGTATCGACCAATTTTTAGGTTTGATTTTCAACTTTTCGATTTGATTTAGTTTTATAATATTTGTTATTAAAATTTAATAAGTTTATTAAATAATTCATAAATTAATCAATTTTTATAAACTAAAATAAAAAGATTAATTTTTGTTTAAAAATCATATTTCAATTAAACTTTAAATTTTAATTGGTAAGGATTTTTTCTTTAATCATTTTATAAAATCTTTAATTTTATTAAATTTTTAACTGATTTTATGATAGTTTAATATAAATTGAATCTTTTAAAATTTAAACATCTTCTCTTACCGGTTTAACTTTTAGTTTAGTTTTCAAAATATTGAACATATATATAATAGTGTTGAAGTTATTTAGAGAGAAATAAAATTAAAAAACAAAACAAAACAAAAATCAAAGAGTCTTGCGGAGGAGGGTCAATTTCAAATTATCAAATTATAAATTGTATAACGATTACAAGAATTAACCCGTTAATTAATTTAAATTTAACTTTGTCTCTTGATTAAGTTATTGTTAACTTATTAAATAATTATTTAATGTTTTATCTATATATGTTTGTGTTGAGGAGGATGATTATGTAATGCATAACGGTACCTTAGTTACGTATCCTGGATCGAACGTGAAAGGGCAAGATACGAAGAAATGCAAAAATACTTATTTTCGGTCTTCGTAACTTCAAACGAGCTTTCCGAAGCTGAAACGAGCGCGAATTTACTGCCGTTTTTACATAAACTCCTCTTCGGGACACGAGCAAAGTCTTTCTACAATTTTTCAAAATATAAGTTTTTTTAACGGATCAGGGAATCCTTATGCTTAGGATTGATACGAATAACTGCAGGAGATCTTAATCTTTATATATAACTTCCATATCGAGCTTTTCTATCATAAGACCGATATGGGTCCGGTCTACACTAATTAAGATATATTTTTTAACCGAACTTTGATCCATTGATTTAGATCATTTATTGGGTTATTTTATTATCTTTATCTGAATCAAATTACGTAACTTAACCGATAATTTATAAAAAAATCAAAAATTATAATTAATAATTGTCCAAATTTAAAAGAAAGTAGAAAATTGTTACAACGGATTGTACACAAGCTAATGATCAAAAGTGCATTCCCACTCAGTGTTTTACTAAATTATTGCTTTGTTCTTCTTGGAGGTACCCATGGTTAAACGAGGCACAAGTTCCAAGCTTTAGAAATTATCATTTTGGTTAACTATATTAAAGTACAAGTTCTACATATAAAGCTCTAAATAAATCCACATAAGAACTCTAAAATATATTAATTACCACATAAATTATGAAGTTAGAGATCTAAATACATTGAATCGGTTAGTTTAACAGTAAATACCTTGAATCGGTTAACTTTTCGATTCAGTTTTTAGCTTTTCGATTTAATTTAATTTAATAATCTTTATTGTTAAAAACATATAAGTTTATTATTTAATCGACCGTTTTTTATAAACTAATCAATTTTGTAAACTAAATTAATTAATTAATTTTCATTTAAAGTTGCCTTTTAATTAATTTTTAAATTTTTTATGGGTAAGGATAGTCTTCTTCAACCATTATTCAAATTCTTTAATTTTATTCAATCTATAACTGATTTTATAACGGTTTAATGTTTGTTGAATCTTTTAAACCTTAAACCTCTCATATATAATTCAAGCAAATTATATAATATTATCTTATAATATTATCAAAGTTAATCAAATTGCTCTTCTTTGTCACTGACCAAGTTAATTAATCTTGGTTTAGATCTTAACTACGTTGATTAAGTAACGTGGGGACCTATCTAACATTAGCTAGCTTCTTGAGATTCCTAATGAACAATCCCTTTGTGCTATCTAAAAGCCCCAAGAAGTCCTATTTGTTGGTTGTCATATTCTTAACCTATCGGCTAAGTCGGGTTGTGTCTACGGTGCTGTTATTTTCAAAAAATTAGAGTTTTCAAAGTAAGTCTATGGTTTGTAGATATTAATATGAAATATTATTATTAGATTTGTTCATATTATCTCGGCTTTCGAGATCAAAATAGTGTTTCATAGAGTCATTCGGGATGTTGAAATTACCATCTTTATTATACTAATTAATTCAAATTTGATCTTATTGAAACAATAATTTTACATGCTACCTAAGGTAGACTCAAAACAATCGATTAACCTATCTCAACATCTAATATAACATAGCATGTAATTTTATAAAGACTATGTCATATATTTCCTTAAGAAGTAGTGATGGTTGGAACCACTAAAATCATAATTTTTGCAACATTTGCAAATAGTTATATATGATCAATCATTAAAAAACTCGTTCGTTTCAACCGATTCAACTGTAAAAGTATTAAACTTTCTAACATTTCGATTCAATTTACTTTAATAATTATAACAACAACACCCAGTGAGAGTCCTATTAAAATACGGAGTCTAAGGAGCTCCAATAATACGTATCTTTAGTTTAATAATTTTTGTTGTTACTTTAATAATTTCGGTTCGATTTACTTTAATTACTACAACCATAACACCCAGTGAGAGTCCTACTAAAATACAGGATCTGAGTAGGTATAATAATACGTAATTTTACTTCAATATCTTTTGTTGTTAGAAGCCTATTAATTAACTGGTCAATTGTATCAATTAATAATTTATTATAAACTAAAATAAATTAATTAATTTTCATACGCCAATTTTTTTATTTAAACTTCAAATTTTCAATAGATAAAGACATCTTCTTTCAATTATACTTCAAATTCTTAAATTTTATTCAATTTTTAACCAGTTTTATGACGATTTAATATCAGTTGAATCTTTTAACTTCCGATTTAATTTTAAAAATATTGTACGTAATTACAAATTGTCTTAAATGGATTACCTTATATTATTGTACTTATTAAAAGAATAAGGATTACTTATCTTATTGTGAAATTATATAAATCTTCAAACTCATATAAGACAGAAAAACTTAGAGTTGATAATAAAAAAAGGATTAAGATCACATGGTGTCGTGCACAAAAGATCAAAAGTAAGCAAAGCATTAATTAGTATATCTTAATTATACTGGGGAGAATCATTAAACCCCATTGGTTGAGGTTTCGAGCTTAATTGGATGTTAATAGCTAGCTTAGAACTAAATGATTATGTCTGGTTTTTACTAAACAACACAAAAAAAAGGGTTTAAAGTAATTGATGCTTAATTAATTAGTGGAGCAATGTGAAGAACCTACCTGCCCTAACCAAGTTGAATAATCTCTTCGATGTAGCTGAGTTTTCATCTTATATATATAAATATATAATAATGATAAATCCCGTAATCGCTTTTTTAAAGACGGGTATTAAGTAAATACGAGTTACTAATTCATAATTAAGCAATATTTTAAAAATCAAACCAGAAGTTAAACCGACAAGATAAGAAATTTTAAGTTTAAAAAGTTCAATTAGTCTTAAACCAACTACAGATTAAATAAAATTAAAGAAGTTAAAGTATTTTGAAAGAAATTGTTCTTATTAATTAAAAAGATAATATTCTATGAAAATTAATTAATTTATTTTAGTTTATAAGAACTTATTAATTAATAAAAAATAACTAATTAATTAATAAATTGATTAATTTGTTAGTTATTAAAGTAAATCGAATCAAAAAGTTAAAAATCAAATTAAAAAGATAAATAGTTCAAGATTTTTACAGCTGAACCGAGCAAATCAATTAGATTTTTTAATTATTGGAATCAAGTGATATATAGTAGATTCATTAGATTGTATAGGAAGTTCAGGTAATTGATTCTATAGTAGTCATACTCAATACATTGATACAAATTATCAAGAATAATTCAAAAAATTACTGGTTAGATTTGTGAATTATAGGTCTGGTCGAATCCAAACCTATAATGCTTGAGTTCGAGCTTAAAATCTTTTAAAGCTTTAATTTGATCGAATTCTAATATTCAAACTTGAGTTTGAGTTTGATTAAGTTTAGTTTAATTTGTTGATTTTAAATCTGTCAATCTCGGACTAAACAAATTAGTCAGGATTTTTAAAATTGAAAATTTTATCAAATTCAAATTCAAATGAACCCAAATATTTAAATTTGAGATTGAACTTGAGTAAATCAAGTTTATCTTATTAACTTTGAACTTGGCTAAAACTGATCGAGCTTGAAATTTATTACCATCCTTAATTATAATTTACATGTCTAGAGGTAGCAATTTTGGCTCTCCTAACCCTAAAACAATGAGCCCCATATGAAGGCTCTGAGCCGAGTCTATAATTGAGGATGATGATTAAATCCTACTCGAACATAAGACCGGTTCAGATAAAATGATATTATTTTATTCAATAGTGAAAATACCAATAGAAAATATTGACGTCGTTTTGATACTAAAATTGACTGAATTTTATGTTATCTAAATATAATTAACCTGTACTTAAGTTATTAGGTCCAAATCCAACCGAGTTTCGTATCATTTTGTTCAATAATTAAAAAATGAATTGACTAAATCAACATCTTTTATTCCAAAACTGATCTAATTTCAAACCAACTTAACCTAATTAAATAAGATTCAAATTATTCAATCCAATCCAGACTAACCCAACTCCTCTATTATCAATCCTATACATACCATAAACTAATTCAAGCAACAAACATACTCAGCAAAGTGTAATGTATATCCATATACTCAAGAACTCCATTAAATACCAACAAGTTCTATTCTTTTTTCCTTTTTTTCACATATCCTCTTCCACCAATATTGCTATCTTTCTATATCATATCAATCAAACTCATAAACTCCTCATGAGTTGGGAATTTGATGTTAGTTTAGGACACAAAAGAACATTGCTTCCTCCTTAGACACCAAAAGGAAGATAAGTGTGTTTTGGTGGGATCATTTGACTAATTAAACACTGTTTCTACCCTTCTTTTTAATCACTTTCTAACACAAAAGATGCATCAAATGCTGCAAATTGATTCCTAAAGCCACTTTTTTTTTAATCTTTGTTTTGTTTCTCATCTTCATAAAGTTCTCAACTTCATGAATAATTAAATCTTCGTACCTCTTTACTTTAACTTAGGTATTTATATAGTCATTTGCTTGCCAATAGGCCAAGAAGTTTTACTGACTAGCCAAGAGGGGACCAACCTAACGTAACAACACTTCGCTTATTTATGGTATATATATATAATATTGGTGCTTAAGTCATCGATTACGACATGCTATTTTGGACTCTTATTGATCTTTGTACATTAAGAAGCACTAGGTACCTTATAGATTAGTGTACATTTCAATGGCGGACGATCAACTTGATAAAAATCTATTACGTGACAATCATAATCCTAATTTAGCTTACATTATACTCAATCTAGTTTAGTGATATCCAGTTGAAGCATATTATTATTATCTTGTTTTTTTTTTAATTGTAAATGACAAGATAATATTAGTGTTTGGGTAAAATTTTAAGTTTCATGAACTATATGTTAAAATATATCTTAATTTTTATTTTATAATTACATAACTTTTATAAAGAATAAATGAAAATTAAGAGTGCAATACGAGGACTTCCTACTATGTCACATTTTTTGGTAAATAATTTAATTGTACTGAATTGTTAATTTTTAAAAGATTTAACATTTACAGTTTTGACTTGAAACTTTGTGCATGTGTTAAGAATAATTTAATGTACTTTCTATAAAATTTAGAAAGATTACTTAATGGTGAAACTATTTTTTTCAAAATTTTTAAAAATTTGAAGGTATGAAAAATTATAAAAATTAGAAAAGTAAGTCCAAATATGACAAAAAATTTTATAAGATGCCTAAAAAATATTATAGATGTGAGAATAGGTTCTTAATTTTTGCGAGAATACCTCTGTCAAAGGACACAATGACAATGGCAGGAGAAGATAGATGCTGATAAGTAGAAGAGGAGTCCACGATAAAAAAATCAGAGAGAGGGAAAACGCTTTAGAAAACACAGGGGAGACGGAAAACGCTTGAGAAAATGCAGGGGAGACGAAAAACAAAGAAGAAGACACGGGGGGAGGGGTCTTTCGGGTGGGTTAAATGTAAACGAAAACGACATCATTTGATGTTAAATCAAACGATGTCGTTTTTTATTTAAAATACTGAAACCAAAACAAACGATGACGTTTACCTTAAAAATTTACTGATAGAAATGTCTTTCGTCGATAAACACAGGACTTTTTATTCCGCCAAGAATTCTTGCTTTCTTTATCGTCGAGAATTTTCTACCGTCGCTAAAGTCTGTAGGAAATTTTATCAAAATAATTGTCCTTTATATTTACCGATGAATATAATTACCGTCGCCAAATGAAAAATTTCCCAACAATGTTACTGATAGAAATTAATTTTTCATCGATAATTTGCAACAGTTTCATTCCTGCCGGTAATATCCCATCGCTAATTCCTAATTTTCTTGCATTGAGTAACGCTGCAATGAAATATATAAGTACATACTTTTTTTTGTAAGTGTAGTATTACAAATTAAAAATGAGCATACATATAATAAATTATTACACAGGCATGACATTCAAGAAAATTTAGACTTAATTTTAAGCACTATCTATCATTAATATGCCAAATCTCATGTTTCATATAATTATGATACAAAATCTAGCAAGGTGAGTATTAAAAGTTTGAACTAGTTGACATTCAATTATATCCCACCACAAGGAGATCTATCAAGCAACATAGCAACTAACATTTTGGCATTGCTCACCAAAAGTAGGAAGCAAGGTTCCTTAAAATCATCAAGTACATAACCTCTTCATATTTAAATACTGTAGTTTATTAATTCCTAAACGTTTAAGATTCTAAACGATCATTTGAATCGAATTCGTTACTCGAATTTGAATCATTAATTCTTCAAATATGTCTTATTATCCTTTTGTCAACAAGTATTTGTTTTTAAGTGAAGAGTTCGAGTTATATGATAAACCCTTCGTGATTATTAAATTTTAAAATTAATTAAGAAAGTTTAAGGTTTGAAACGCCCACCGGAATCAAACTCATCACTCGAGTTTCAATCATTGGCTCATCACATAATTTATCCCAATCGCACCTCAAATCACTCTTGTTACCCCATTGTCAACGAGTATTTTCTCGAGCAAAGACTAAAGAGTTCTAGTTATTTGATTAAGCACAAAATGAGGTGGAAGCCGCACTTGGTCACATTAAACCTTACAAAGTGCAAGTATATATAATTCAAGCCATAGGGAAAGTTTAAGTCTATGATCTCTTTCTAGTTCCAATTCCTGTAATCGTGTCCCAATGCATCATTTTCTCTGCACTTCCCATCTTCTCTGCAAAGTTAGTATAGTTCCAATGCTCCCATCCAAAAAGCCATAACCATCACCACCTCCCAATACTGTGACAGTATCCTTCGAAATCCCACGTTCTGGCTTTTGTGAATATTAAGGTTTTGTCTCCTTAGCTCTTGGAAAACAACCATACCTTCTTCTCTACTTGTTTATAGAGAGCTACATCATGTAACTACTGAACAAAACCAACCCAGTTTCTGTTTTTTTTTTTTTTTTTTGGGGTTCTGTACTTTACTTGGCATTGCAGTTGTCTAATCTCGAACACCTCCCGAGAAATTAAGACTAAGTTCAAAGGTCCGTCTGGTCTGGTTTCTTTTTTGTTGTCATTTGTCTCCCTACTTAAAAAACATGCGCCCTGCGAGTGTTATTAGTCAGTCTCAAGGGAATACAGATGACGATGACATGATATCGGAAGATGATGAGTACATTGACGAGGAACAAGCTCTGAAAGCACATGGACTCATCGGACGATTACCTATAAGTGGTCGGCTCCGACTCAGAGAGGTAAGTTTCTGTAACCTGTTACGTACTTATTCATTTCCTTTTCCCGGAGGTGGCTGGCCGGAGTTTGGAAGCTCACAAACACTTCCACTTCTTGCATTCATTAATTAAAGCTTAAAAGTGAATAGTAAGAGAAGAAGAAGAAAAATAAAGTTAAGTCTTTGCTTAATTAATCAACTTTGACTTCAAATTGAATAGGAATTCTAAAAATGCTTATAATTTATAAAATTTGTATCACAAAAGTTGATAAAAAATTTCGCTAATATACAGAATATGAGAAAGCTCGGTAGCACGCAATCTTACCTTAACTGTTGATAAATTTTCGAAAGAATTATTTATTTGTTACATGCAAGTTTTATAATTAGAATATAATTAAATATGAAGTTTACTACTTTACAGTCTAGGTTTTAATCCTAAATCGTTACAAGTCATTATAGTTTGTAATGGAACCATTCTTATTAAAAAAAATTAGTGAAGAAGAAAAGTTTATGCTTATATTAGAAAAGGGTAGTCCAAATTTCCACCAAAACAAACTTCTTTATGCTCAAATATATGCAAAGTTATATAATTAGAATATAAATATGAAGTATAGTTTATAATTTAGGTTTGGCCAAAAATATATTTTAAACCCTAATATTTATATCAAAATTTAATATTTTGTAATGTTCAAGTTGAAACCTAACATTTAATAGCAAATGGTTACAAAATATTATAGCTTAGAATGTAACCATTTTTAATAAAAAAAATACTCATGAAAATGAGAAATTCATGTTTTTATTAGAAAAGGGTCGTCCAAATTTCAACCAAAATAATTTTTTTTCGCTCAATTTCTTCAATATAAATACAAAATTTTATTATAAAAGTGCCCGTACGATAGAAAGTATGGTCAAGTGGGTTGTGGGTCACCCATCATACATAGGCTAATCATGGGTACGACTAAGTGAGCCATATCTTTATGTGTTAAAAGCATATTTGTGAGGAAAGAGTTCTTTATGGGACATGACAGCCAAAGATTAAGGAAAGTTTAACAAAATTTGATCGAAGATGACATAGAACAACTTTCTTATGTTACATTCCCTGTTTTCTTGTGAATTTAGCAATTTGTCAGTCCTGTCTATGAATCTCCTAGCCACAAAATGGTCTACTTAGTAATCGATTCGGGTTCGGTTTGCTTGTTTAATTAGTTCTTGTGAGTGTTGTTTCGTTTTTGGTACTTACATGGCATAGTGACTTGCATGCAGGTAGGAGAGGAAGTGGTTTCTTTAGGGAAGATGTCATTTCCAATAGTGATGACATCATTGCTTCTATACTCAAGATCTATTGTATCTATGCTCTTCTTAAGTCGATTGGGGAAGCTAGAATTGGCAGGAGGATCATTAGCCATGGGATTCCTGAACATCACAGGTCTCTCAGTCCTGAAGGGTCTAGCTGTGGGGATGGATCCACTCTGTGGTCAAGCTTTTGGAGCTAAGAGATACACAATTCTTAGCCAAACCTACCAGAGATCACTGATCTTGCTCTTACTTGTAAGCATACCCATCAGTTTCCTGTGGCTAAATGTGGAACCAATCTTCCTGAAGTTAGGTCAGGATCCTGAGATCACTCGGTTTGCCAAGGTTTTCATGGTTTTCTGCATACCTGAACTGATAGCTCAAGCTGTTCTACACCCACTGAGAACATTCCTGAGAACTCAAGGAATCACTGCTCCTCTTACCATTTCCGCCATTATTGCAGTCATACTTCACACTCCAATCAACTACTTTCTTGTAGTTTACTTGAAGCTTGGAGCAAAAGGTGTAGCGCTGTCTCTGGCTTTTAATACTATAAACATGAACGTAGGTTTGTTCATTTACGTAGTTGCCTCAAAAAATTCACTAAAACCTTGGAACGGGCTCAGAGCTCTCTCTGTCTTCCAAGGATGGTGGCCTCTGATCTCCATGGGAGTGCCTAGTCTCATCTCTGTGTGCTTGGAATGGTGGTGGTACGAGATCATGTTGTTCCTTTGTGGGTTACTCCCGAACCCAAAAGCTAGCGTGACAGCAACAGGAATAATGATCCAAACAACTGGTTTGATCTATGTGTTCCCATTCTCATTGAGCAGTGGATTGACAACACGAGTAAGCCAAGCTCTGGGAGCTGGACAACCACATCGAGCACAGTGGACTGCGATAATAGGGATTGTTATGGCGGCTGTTTATGCTCTATCAGCATGTACCTTCATAGCTTGTGTAAGATCAGTATGGGGAAGAATGTACACAAACGAGCCACAGGTTCTTCACTTGCTTTCACGTGCCCTTCCAATCCTGGGACTATGTGAACTTGGAAACTGTCCTCAGACAGCTGCATGTGGAGTCCTGACAGGAACTGCACGTCCCAAAGATGGTGCCAGGATAAACCTGTGCTCATTTTACCTGGTTGGATTGCCTGTATCTCTTCTCATGGCTTTCTGGTTTCGAGTGGGGTTTCAGGGACTATGGTTCGGGCTCTTAGCAGCACAGTTTACTTGTTTGTTCATGTTGCTCTATACACTAACAAGAACAGATTGGAAACACCAGGCTAAAAGAGCAGATGAGCTTACTTCAGCAGTAAACGACGGGAATGATTTGGAAAGCAGGCTATTAGAACCTAATCAATGAATCTGAACGAACCCCAAAAAAAAGGCTTCTTCTAACAAAACAAGAACCAAAAACGAAAAAACAAAAGTTGGATTAGATCAGAAGATTAGGTTTTAGTTGAAACAGATTGTTTCGTGTCCTTTTTTAGTTGGAGTAGAGAAATTGATCAAATGCTAAATTCTAGTATTGAAAAGACTAATTGTGTCTTCAGAACCTGACCAAACTTACTTCTTTAACACGTGACATTACCAAATTGGCAGAAGATGAACAGTTCCAATGAAAGGGAATGCTTTTGTTTTCTTTTTTCCAGCATATTAATACTTGTAACTTTCAGTTTCTGCCATAGCAATGGCTAGCTCAAGTTCCAACCCGACCAACCCGTAAGACTCAAATTCGAGCCTAAAAAATATTTGGCAGCTTAATCAAATTGAATATAATTTCGAACTAATTCAAACTTTAATATAATTAAAAATCCCAGAAAAATGAATTTTAGCGACAGAAATTATCGACGAAATTTGTACACATTTTGTCCGTAAACTTATTTAGCAACATAATTTACTAACAGAAAAAAAACGTCAGAGATACGACCGTAGGTAAATTTATGTACGAAAATTTTATATACCGTTAGTAAATTTTGGTAAATTTACCAAAGGAGAAGATTTTTCTATCAGAAAATTACTAACGGATTTGGTTATTCTATCGATAATTACCTACAGTTATTTTTTCCGTCGATAAATTCAATATATTTTACCGACGAACTTTTTTTTCGCCTGTAAATTTGCTAAAAACTATTTTTTAAAAATTACCTGCAAAGTGTTCAGTTTTTCTGGAAGTCACTATAGAGAGAACTTTGCTAAATCTCTTTGTAACAATCACAACACTTATAAAATTCTGGTTCTTGTGAAAAGTTAAGAAAATAAAGAAGGATGTGGCTCCACTGCCACCAGATTCTCAGGGATTGTCAATAGTTGGTTACCTTTTATTTCTTGGCCAAGGCATTCATTGAGATTTCACAGAATTGGCTAGTGTCTATGAACCCATCTACAAGCTTTGCCTCGGTAATAAATTGTGTCTCGTTATTAGCTCCTCGAACTTGGTCAAAGAAGTTGTTCGAGACCAAGACAAAATCTTTGTGATCTTTGGGTGCAAATGACATAGCTTGGAGCCCCTATAATTCTAAATGGAGAAATATGCGCAAGGTCTTTGTTCACGAAATTTTGAGTAACAAAAACATTGATGCTTGTTATGGTCTGAGAAAACAAGAGATTAAGAAGAATATAAGGCATGTGTATGGTAAGATTAGACAGCCTACAGATATAGGCCAATTGGCTTTTATGACAAGCATGAATGCCCTTATGAGCATTTTGTAGGGACGTATGTTAGAAGGAGAGGAAGATTCTAAAGCTGCAATAGAGTTTATAAATTTATGCTTGGAGATGATGGTGGTGATGGGGAAACCAAATATTTCGGGCTATATTCCCATGCTTGCAATGTTAGACTTACAAGACTTAGAGAGGAAGGCAAAGAAAATCTCTATTGGAGTTGAAATTTTCCTTAATTCTATAATATGCACGTCTTGTACTTTGTTTTTAGCATTAACCCACTTCCTCTGCTCTTGTCCTTCGACTTTATTCCTGGGGCTAGCTGAAAGACTTTTTCTTGCACAACTTTGAAGCTTTTTGGCCTCATAGTCAAGCCATTTTTTTATCTCTAAGCAGACTTTCATACTAAACTATCGTAAATGTCTTATAAATAATTATAAATTTTATACTATAACCATATTATAATATAATCTAAGCATATCATATTATAATATAATCTAAGCATGATGCATTACAAAAATATCAATGTAAGTTATATCATATTTCAAGTAAAAGAATTGAAATTATGAAATTCATACTAAAA
>JAOSBK010000005.1:1171062-1199230 GCA_027568895.1 Erythroxylum shatona | reverse complement strand
TGCAAAGTAGGGGATCTATATTGCAACTGAGTGTTAGTAATTGAATTGTAAACATTCTTTGTAATTGCATTTTTCTAACACAAAATAAAAAATATAAACTGAATTAATTAAATATAAGGATAAATGTCTGACTCAAGTTGTAAATGTTAATTATATGTAAATTACATATGAAGGTCCATAATCTAAATTACACAATTTAAAGCCTTTAAAATGACTTACATATAATTAGGTTTACAGGCAATAATTTACAATTACATATAAGAGCAATAATTTACATATAATTAGAGCAATAATTTACATATAAGAGCAACATTATGGAACATTAATCATGGCATATTAGAGGAATACTTACAACATTATGTAAAAAATTTAGGTTTACATGCAATAATTTACAATTACATATAAGAGCTATAATTTACAATTAATTAGAGCAATAATTTACATATAAAAACTATATATGTAATCGGAGTACATATATAATTTACATATATAATTTAACATATATAATTTACATATAAAAACTACATATATAATTTACATATAAAAACTACATATAAAAACATATAAAAACTATAAAACCTTTAACATACACGTATGCTTCCATCGGAGTTGGGTCATCGGGGACGGAGGAGAACTTACCAAGCTGTCGGAGACGAGGAGGAGGAGCGACGGTGGCGAGCTTAGGACGACGACCAGCAACCGGCGACCGGCGGAAGAGGAAGACGCGAGCAGCAAGGAGGAAGAAGGCCGAAGAATCGAGGAAGAAGAAGGAGAGGCTGCGTCTGCGGGAAGAGGAGGAGGAAGGACAGAGGCAGCCCTAAATACAATCCAAAACGATGTCGTTTTGGTTTAAACCAAAACGACGTCGTTTACGTTAAGTGAGGGGCGCGTAGTTCACCGACGGAAATGGGCGTCGGTGTATATTGCTGCCAAATTCAGCGACCGAATGGTTTTCGGTCGCAAAAAATTAAACGCACTCCCAATTTCTCCGACGGTTACATTTTTTCGGTCGATATTTCCAACGGTTTATATACCGTCAGTATTTTTCCGTCGCTATTTCTCATTTTCCTTGTAGTGTCTATTGTAATTGAAGTGGCAATTTATTTGGTAAATATGTCAATTTGCCTTTATATATTGAACCGACAAGATAAAAGATTTAAGGTTTAAAAGATTTTGGCTAAAAATTGAATAAAATTAGAGATTTTAAAATATAATTGAAAGATATTGTCCTTATTCATCGAAGAATTTGAAATTTAATTAAAAAAAGATATTGTTAAATAAAAATTAACTAATTTATTTTAGTTTATAAAAACTTATTAATTTACGAAAATTGATCGATTAATTAATAAACTGACTCTTGTTTAACCGGAGTCATCATGCTAGGCCCGGGTTGACCGACACGTGGCCTAACTGAAAGTGACAAAGCTAGGTCGTTTTTTAATTAAAAAATATAAATTGAACCGATCAACCTGTCATTACAAGAAAAATGGAGTTTAGTAACGAAAATTATCGACAAAATATGTGTATAGACATTTCGTCGAAAAGCTTAGTTAGCAACAAAATTTATCGACGAACCAAGGCATCGAAGATACGGCCGTAGGTAATAATTTGTGACGAACAATAGAATGTCCGTCGCAAATTTATCGACAAAAATTTTGTGTATCATTGACGAATATACCGATGGTTATTCTGTGTTGTCTTCGGTTGGTAAATTTACTAACGAAAAAGATTTGTCCATCAAAAAAATTACCGAAGGATTTGGTTATTTTGTCGGTAAATTCATATAGTTATTACCGACGATTATTTGTTTTCTGTCGGTAAATAAATTTGCTTTTATTTGATGATGTTATGGTTGATACATAATTTAAACAGTTATGAGTTATCTGTTGACAATATTTTGATTTGTTTCAACATTTAATTTGTTAAAAAAAGATGATTGATGATATAAAGTAAAAATTATCTTAATTGATAATAAAAAATTATTTTTTACATAATAAATATTTGTAATTCAAACAAAATAACTACAAGTACGCTATTCATTTGGTGACTACGGATGCTCTGATTGTTGTGATGAGGTGCTATGCCTCCCCTTTAACTCATCCATCTCATTATGAAGCTAAGTTATGTATTTCATCGACTGTTACGACTGAGTTGCCAATATCTGCACTGTGCTCTAAAGCTCATTAACTTCATTGGTTGTCGACCGTCTAATAGATGTTGCTGTACTGGGCGTGGAGGACTGCGAATAACATGAGTTCGCAAATGAACCTAAGCCGAATATCCTTTTATAATGGTCTCCACCGCCCACTGCATGAAGATAGGTTTGAGTCTCATCAACATCTTCAGATTGCTGAGACAATTGTTGAATTCTTTCTTGTATTTGGTCTTATCATAAAGCAATGTTTATGTTAGTAAGTGATAATTATTAAGCATTAATATTAAAACATAAATTTCACATATATTTAGCTCTTTTCATTGGGTGTTGACAAATGTCACACTGTCATATTTCTTAGTGTGAGTATGCAAAAAGAGTTGACAAGGTGTAGGTTTCATGTCCATAGACTTTTCTGGCATCAGAATAAAATGTTATAAGTGAACTACATTTTATAACATCGTCATCATTCTTCATAATATACATATTTTCATTCAAAAATTAACATATCAAATTAAATTGAAATATACCAAAGTAAAAAAAAATTAGAATATAAATATAAAATGTAGATACTTACAAATCTTTTTGCATGCTCATAGAGGGTAATAAGTCTTTCAGTATGTACGAGAAGACTCTCTCCCCTCTGTCCTCCACGTCTGTTGATAGAATTACGTTTTGAAATAGATATGCCTCGAGTGATGTCCAATACTATTGCCAACAACCTCATATTTTTTTAGAAATATAATGTATCGCACCAACAAAGTCTCGATAATCTCGATAACGTTTACATGCTCGTCTCTCCCATACTTATAAATGGTTGTGTCAAATTCAGAATCCAAAAAAAATTCTTTCTGAAATAAAAGGAAAAACATATGATAAATATTTATAATGTAATAATAGTTATCTAATAAATGTATAAAAATCAATTTAAAAACAAAAAATAGTTTTTTTAACCTCAAACTCCTTATAGTAAAATTACTTTGTCGCTTTAGAGATATTCTTCCATATATAACCCTCAACATCAATCTTCTCCTTGAATTTGGATGTCATGTTTCTTGAACATGGTCTAGACGGAATCGACCTAATATTAAAATAATTAATTTTATACCATTTTTAAATTTAAACCTATAACTTAATTATAAACATATGATGTTTCATGTATTTTCATTTATAGATTGTTGACAATTGTGATGTAAGTTATTCCATTAACTCCCTCAGCTCCAGGCTAGAGGTCGCCTCCTTAATTCACATCATTTACTCCTGATATCTCTGTCGGCATAGGGGTGGTGGATGTTGTAGTAGTAGGTACAGAAGGTGATGCTTCATTTGCAAGTGTAGTAGTAGCTGGAGGTACAACATCTGATTTAGTTGCAGCTGCAGAATATGATGCTTTACCTGGATAGTAACTGGCTCCAAATCGTGGTCTGAAACTTAGTCACATTATATCATATTTTCTCTTTGGTGGCATATTTCAACCTGAAATTCATATCCCATCCTTTCAATTAATATTTTCTATTTTCATCTTGGTGTGTTTATGCTACTCTTACGACAGTTCTATCAAATTTGAAACGGTAGTAATATCCATTGTTAAATGTGGAGGGAAATCATCCCGACATAATTTGCGACAAACTTTATCGACGATATAAAATGCTCGTCGGTAAAGAATGCGGGAATTGTACAAGGTATTTTAAACAATATTAATTATGATAATTACGAAAATCTTCAAAAAAGTGATCATATATAGTCATTCTATAAAACTATTGACAATCCTCGACAACAAAATTCCAATCCTTTTTGCCCATCTCTAGTCAAAATTTCCAGTAATCGAATGACGTGATAATGAAACTGGAATCACATCTAGTGCCATAGTCACAGCTTGTTCTGTTGTGGCTGGAGTGTTAAGTTCATCAGAATCTCCCTACAACTCAACTGCTTCTATATGGTTGAACAACCTACATATATAGGATGGCTCCTGCATCTAGAGGCTTATGGTGCGAAATGCAGATGGATATTATTCCATGACATATGCCTTGCTTGTCATTAGATTAAGTCAAGCTTCAACATACAAAAACTTTTGGTCAATAAACACATCAAAACAAGAAGATATGGGTGTATCCAAGTGTTCTAAGTAGCCTCGAACTTGTCACTCTTCAAGTGCAAGAGTAAAACCATATGGCCAAATAATGGATACCATTCTTTTCGATTTTAATTTGATTGTTGTACAGATAATGATAGTTAGGCAGGAGTAAAAGAAACTAGAAGGTTAG
Organism: Erythroxylum shatona; assembly: GCA_027568895.1. Taxonomy (NCBI): domain Eukaryota; kingdom Viridiplantae; phylum Streptophyta; class Magnoliopsida; order Malpighiales; family Erythroxylaceae; genus Erythroxylum; species Erythroxylum shatona. Next base: position 1,194,811 of record JAOSBK010000005.1, on the reverse strand, counting down.
TATTTCGTATTTAGAGACCTAAGAACCAAAGCAAATTGCAAAAGTCCAAGCACAGAAATATGGTCCAAGTACCTATCTCCATTGACATGTTTACTAACAGAGTTACTCATGTGATACGGAGGAGACATAGTAACAATACTTTCTCCCAAGTAGTCAACCCAAAATTATAACTTATACAGAGCCATACCATAGGTGGGTCTGCACCATGACTCCTCATAAAGAACAATGTAACCAACTCCGGAATAAAAGCCACAGCTAATATGAGATTCACAATTTTTACCAAACATAATCAATCTGAGAGTAAACATGAGTAGTTTGTCGCAGTCATTTTCCTTGATGAATTTTACAGCTGAAGGGTTACCTAATTTCTGAATCCAAATGATATAATCTTGAAACCAACACATAACATTTAATAGCACCCAAATGTAAATGCCTAAAATGGTATATGGAAAGATACATCAAGTTCAGCCTATTACTCAATTGTACAAATTGAATTAGGGAGTTTATGCACAATAATTGGCAAACAATTATAAAAACAGGACTTAATTTCTTATGCATAAACCTAGTTTGGTCTATCTTTCAAGTTAACCAGAGATCTAAGCACGCCATGGCTAACCTTATCAGCAACGACAATTTTTTCAAAAATTGAAAAAGACTTCTTCTTACACAGCCTTGAACCTTTTTAGGCCTTATAGTCAAGTTGTTCTTTATCTCTAAGCAGACTTTCATACTAAACTGTCGTAGATGTCTCATATATAATTATGCATTTTATACTATAATCATATTATAATATATTCTAAGCATATCATATCCTATAATCTAAGCATAATGCACTACAAAAATATCAATGTAAGTTATATCATATTTCAAGTAAAAGAATTGAAATTATGAAATTCATACTAAAAAAGAACTGAAATCATTTCTCAAAGAACAAACAATTCATCAAACACCTTACATGCATCAGAAATTTATCCCAACATCACAACTAAAATCATGTCTTGTCCCTTCTATCGCTAACATTCAAACCTTAAAGTTGTTTTTCAATAACAAAATACACAAATAAACGAAAGTAATCAAATACCCAAATTAACTTTCATCCAATATACGAAAAAATACATGACAGCAGTTGCAAAAATACCTCCATCAAAGGATACGATGACAATGGCCAGAGAAGACAACACCGACGAGTAGAAAAGGAGTCCACAACAGAGAAATCGAAGAGCAGAAAACTAAATAGGAGACGCAAAAAAAGGAAGAAGAAGACATAGGTGAGGGAGAGATGTCGGGTGAGTTTAAATTTACAAAGATTTTACCGATAGAATTTACCGATAAAAATTTCCGCAGGTAAACCCAAAAATTTTTATTTCGTCAATAATTCTCTCTTTTTTACAGACGAATATTTTATACCATCACTAAATCTTTTGCCGATGAGAATCTTATACGGACGCTAAAGCCCATCACAAAATTTGTCGAGATGATTTTTATCCATATTTAGCGACGAATATTAGTACTGATACTAAAGAAATTTTTTTTTTGACAATTTTACCGATAGAAATGAATTTTCTGTCGATAATTTGCAACAATATATTTTTCGTCACTAATTCTTTCTTTTTCTTGTAGTGAGCATATTAGTGTTTGAAACATAGTATATTATAAGAAAGAATGTGATAAATCCAAGTCTTAAGTCTAATATAGCTAAAATAGGCAGGATCGAGGTAAGGTCGCCTCTAAGGGCGATCAAGTTGGTGGAATGGAAGGGTATGGAGTTAAAAGGTCCTTGTTCAAATCCTCCTACTTGCGCTCTCTCGATCGAGCTTGTTGTATAAGTTTGCCTAGTGTGGAGTATCTAATTGATTTGTAGGCTATTGTATCAATCTGAAGATTTATCCATTGTGTATCCAAAGGATAACGACTGTGGATTCCTCCATTTTAAAAAGAAAAAGAAAAGAGTTAGAGTCAGTTAATTAAATTTTAATATATTAAAAAAGGTTAACTCGATTTTACTTTTTTCAGTTTATTTTGACTTGAAAAAGATCAACTGATGTATCATTCAAATAACATGAAATTCTACTACAACCAGTCTCAGTTGATGGAAGAAGCAAAATCACTTTCTTTGAGTAAAGAAAAATAGTCAAACTCTAAACATCAATGTTTAAAACTAATTTTTCTAGTGGTGGCAAATGGTTCCTTGGTCATCGAGTTAGGTCTTGAGTTCGATTTTTGGACCCGATCAGACCTCGGGTTGCCCAAGCCCGACCCAGCTTAAGGCTCAACCCTTTTAAACAAAATGTCATCGTTTTTCACTTTTAATTTTAAAAATCAAATTGGTCTGGCCAGGTAGGGCTTTGGTCGAAAGCTAATTGTCATCCCTAAATTTTTCTTTCAAAAAATAAAATAACAAATACAGCTAGTAAAAATCTTGTTGACACATAGAGTATAAGAAAGAATAATAGTATGCATTCTTACTCCTAATTAGTGGAAAGAGTATTTTGAAATGACCCATATAAAAATATAATAAAATTAATAATAATAAATATAATAATAAAATGATTAAAGTAATAAACTAAATAATATGATAAAGAAGAAGAAGAAGAAGAATAAGATTAAGTAGGGAAAAATAGCTTAAGCTAAATCCTTAAGAGGTAAGTATTATATATTTAAAAGTTTATACTGTTGGTTTATGCCCTTGCAGCCAATTTTTGGTTGTATATTTATTTGTATAAATTTTGTTTTTATTCAATAAAAGATATTCTTTATCTTTGTGTATTTGTTAATTATTTAATTATTTATCATAAAGATAAAATCTTTGGAATAATTGTTATACAATTGTAAATTATAATGTGATTATAATTATGATATTCGAATTGCATTTTGTATTGTTCCTAAAATGTTCATAGTCATATTTTCATCAAGACGGGGTATTGATGAAATTGTTATATTAGCACATATTTGTTTCTTTCTTATGAAAAAAATAATTAATCTCATAGATTAATATGTGAAAATACACTTAAACAAACATGTGAGTGCTTATTAGAGAATAAGTTCACTGAACTGACCCAATTATGAGAATCCCGAATGGAACATTACTTGTATGTTTGTGGATTATGCCATTATGATGGTTTTATAATTGATCCTTAGACTTGAGATTACCAAAGTTATCTTATGTAGGAATTACTATATTTTGAAGCTATTTATGTTCTATTCTTGAAGTTGTTCAATTCGGTAGTTATTAAATATAGTATGAACTATGTGGAGATAGTTGAGTAAATCAATAAAGATTTCGTTTTACTAAAGTAACTATGAAGAATGTTCTATTGTTCTTGATTAGTAATGATTTTGGAAATATCTGGCTAGAGTAAATTGAAATTTGCAAAAGCTGTTTTCAAATATCAATTATAAATCATTTACTAATTAGCAAGAATAAATATAATTGGATTATTTAGAGTAAACACGAATTTCATACTCTAATTCCAATTGAAACATTAGATGACGAAATGATTAATTTATACATTATAGCCATGCATAAACAGGTTAAGTCAAACCACTTTGACATTCCTAATATTTGAGTGGTCATGACATGTTGCTAGATGTCAACCATGATCTATGATTATTGTTTAATTAGAGAATTATGAATTATAATTATAACTTATGATCATGGCCAATATATTAGGAACCTAATGGGTCACACATAAAAGGTCTATAAAGGAGAAAGTGAAATTTAAATTAAGTTGGACTTAATTGAGAAGTTTTAGAAACTTTAAGGTTCAATATGTGATATTTGATCTTATAAGGATTAATTCATTTATATAATTAAAATTTGACTTTAGTTATAATTTTTATAAAATCCAATAACATGAAAACTAAGATTTTTTATATAAAAGAAAAAATTATAAAAATTGGAGGCAAGCACTTCTTACATTTTTTTTCTCTCAAATTAGATTTGAGTTTCCTCTAAATAGATCTTTGAATATCATTAAAGGCCGGATGATTGAACGGTTCGTGGATTGACAGATTCAAAGAAATAAGAAATTGTGACAAGAAATCGAAACATGTTAGTATAATTTTATCAATTTCTTGTTTTATGTTTCTAATTTAATTATGTTAAAGTCGATTCTATAAAAAAAATTAAATTCTTTCCACTGCGTTTAAATTCAATCTTGCGTTATTTCTCTAATATATACTAACAATAAGAAGAAAATGCTAAAAGACCTAAGATAACAACAATAATCTCTTTACGAGAGAGATCGTTTATTTGTATCATAATACGTCAAAGTTTTCTACTACATAACAAAATCAAGTGTGATGAAAGATATGAGGTCGGTTCAATATAAATTTAGTCAATTAATTTTATCATTAGTCAATTTAAGTTTTTATAATTTTTTTAATTAAAAATAACTATATAAAAATGATAAAATTGATTTGACTAAATTTGAGTTAATTGAATCATATTATCATTTTAAATTAAATAAAATTAATTTTATCTCAGCCCAATCCAATTTGACCAAATCTCAAGCTAGATTAATATTGAATGAAATAATATTACTTTATCTTAATTAACCTATAGTTACTTATGAATTTGTTAAATTTAATCAAATCTAAAAACTTAAATTTCAATTCGATATTAATTTAAATTTGAATTCAATACTTAACCCAAAAGTTACGAATTGAGCCTAATTTTTTTCACACCTAATAACTTGGCAAAATCTTACAGAAACGAGACTTTAAAAATTCAAGAACTTGAAAATGGAAAAGGATGCGGCTCAATTGAAGATACAGTTATCTCACTTGCAAACTTAGCAAGTACATCAAAGTTTCGGTCATCGATTCTCTTGAGAGGTCACAAATACGGCATGCAAACATATTAATGACGAAGAAAAAGTTACAGGTCAAGCCTAATTTTTTTCACACCTAAACAAACACACAGTTGGGACTTATGATGATGAAGATGATGACGATTGACGAGGTTTACGACCCAACATGGGCACAAAGCAAACTATTGTTTAGTTACATACTTGCATTCGAAGCTTAAGTATTCAAACTCTTAAATCTAAAGCTGTCGCTTTCGAAGTGCTATAACTTCCATGGTCCTACTACATCAACTTGGTACTTTTCCAAAGCGAATCAGAATCAGTCAAAGCCCAAAGGCCACGTTTTTCTCCACCTAATACGTTTACATATAGACTTTTATTAAGCCGACAAAATGGTCACATCATTCATTTGGAAAAGACAACGGAGCCTCAGATCATCGGTTTAGTTTGCCAGTTTTTGTTATATTTTATTAAAATTTATCTACACGCACAGATATATTTATATATATACTAATATTTATTATATATATTTTAAATTATTAATTTAAAATTTATATATTTTAAAAATATATTTTAAATTTAAATATAAAATTCTGACGCTTCATATTTACTGCATAGAAAGTGCACTACTCCCGTCACGAGCAACTCATCAGCTGGTGTCAACCTCATTTCGAGTGGGTCAAGTTGAACACAGATGGCGCGTGTCGACGTTCTTCCTTCTCGGCAGCAGCCGGCGGACTCCTCCGAAATAGTTCCAAAGCCTGACTTAGCAGATTTGTTCACAATCTCGGCTGGTGCTCTTCAGTGGCGGCAGAACTCTGGGGGATGTATACAGGGTTCACGCTTACTTGGAACCTCGGATTTCGGCGGATTGAATTAGAAGCAGATTCGGTCGTGGCTTTACAGCTCATCTCTTCCTCGGTCAACCGATCTACGGTCCATAATAGCCTGGTTCAGGGGATTCATGAATTGTTCACGCGCAATTAGACGGTGGTACATCGTCACATATACCGTGAGAGCAACCGCTGTGCAGACTGGTTAGCGAGTTATGCTGAGAACTTTGCACTAGGTCCTACTTTCTTTGATCGTCCACCCGTCGGGTGCCATGTACTCCTTTTAGCAGATTTGTCGGGATCGTGTTTCCCGCGCCTTGCCGTGTAATTGGTTGTTTTTTCCCTTATTACAAAAAAAAAGCTTTCGAACCATCAACTTGATTTGTCAGGTCAGGGTAGTCGGGAAAGATTGTCGCAATAACGTCTAAAACTATTGGATTGTCATACTCAGGGCCTCTTAGTGAAGACTCTTAGTTTAACTAGCGACGATAAGAGTCAGTTTTCGTAAGGTGTGAGTTACCAGCAAATCTGGTCACTATTAGGTATTTTCTTTATGTATTTATTGTATTTTTTATTTATTTTAATATTTTACATGCCAGTTTTTACTGATTTATCCTTTTAAACCTACATCATTATTTTCTTGTCATATTTGCGTGTGAGTTTATCGAAAACAGCTTCTTAATTATGTATGGGTAAGGCTGAATACTATCAGATTCAAACCTTCCCAAACCTCGCTTCATTGCGGGACTTCTGATTGAGTGTGATAATGACAATAAAGAATTATATTTATTAATACTTATTAAATTAATTTTATAAATTAAATCAAATTTGTGATTATTATTTATTATTATAACTTTTAGAGACAGAGTTAAAAATATACAGTACAACTGTACAATATAACAATTGGCTATTTTGTATTTAAAAAAAAATTCAGGGGCTATTTCATAAATTTAAAAAATTATCTGAAATGATATCCGGTATTAATGGGTACTGATACAGTACCGTATTAGAATCGAATTCGATGTCAAGTTTGGTACGATGTTCGTAACATTGATTGGATCTTGTAAACAAAGTATTAATTTGTGTTTAAATCTAATTTCAATCTAAATTTTATTCAAATCAAAATTAATATATTAATTATGATATAATTTTGATATAAGATAGATATGAGAAGCCTAATTTTATTGCACGTGCTTAGATGCGAGGTATCGAATTTTATAATTTTTAATAATTTCACATTTAAGACAGAATTTTACCAAAAACTCTAAAACTCGTCCTGATTTAAAATTTTTAATTTAATTGATGATTGAAAAAATCAATTTGTTTGGTCAATTAAATTGTAAAAATTTTGAATCAACTAATTTTTCTGTCTGATTTAATTTAACAATTCTTATTATTAAAACTGATTAATTTATTAATTATTCGGTCAATTTTATAAATTAATAAGTTTTTATAAACTAAAGTTCATTTAATAATATCTTTTTAAATTAAATTTAAAATTTTTGACTATATCTTTTAATTATATTTTAAATTCTTTAATTTTATTTAATCTAATTTTATGACAATTTAATATTAATTTAATATTTAATATTTTATGTTACTAATTTAATTGGTCAATCTATTTTTTGGAACTTTCAAATTTAGTCGAACTCACGTTAAGTACAAAAGGGCATGATGTGTGCCGACATGGTCTCCACTAGTGACCATGGCAATCATGAAACAGTGTGTTTGTAAAAATTACAAAAATATATATATACACAATGATAATCACTTAGAATCCGACACTACATAGGCAACCTATTAATCCAAATTTAAGTTGGGTAGGATTTTTTTTAGACAACAAAGTTCTCCCTCACGAGTTTTTAAAGTAACTCTATTTTCAGAACTCGAACTCAAGACTTTGATTAAAGATTAACAAGCTCGTAAGTCGTATCGCTCCATCACAGTCATCGTAGGTTATTATATTTTTTTTGTGTTAAATCACCAACATTCGACGGCACAAAGCTCTTCCTCAAGAGTTTTTAAAATTGATTTTATTTTCAGAATTCGAATTCGAGACTTTGGTTAAAAATGAAGTAACCCGTGTCACGCATAAATAATCAATTATTATTAAGAATCGCTTCTTTAAAACATTTGAATTATTTAGTTTTTAAAATTTTTAATTATTAGTTTGATTTATTTTAATAAATAATATTTTATTAATTAATCGATAATTTTTACAAATTAACAAGTCTTTATAAACGAAAATAAATCAATTAATTTTTATTTAAAATTTTACTTTTTAAAATTAAGCTTTAAATTCTTCGATTGGTAAGGATAATCTCTTTCAATCATATTTCAAATTCTTTAATTGTATTCAATCTTTAGTCAATTGACTGAACCTTTTAAAACTTAAACTTCTTATATAATCGGTTTAACTTTAACATCTTTTCGATTTTTATAATATTATATATGACACCATTACAGTATTTTTTGAAATGCATATAATAAGTAGTTCGTGTTATTAAATTATTTAAAATTTAAATAACAATTAAAATTCTTCAATATGACTCAAGTTTTAATTTTAATATTTAAAACTACTCAAAGGGTTAAAATTTTTTGGAGAGTTTTAACTAAATTCTCCCTCCTATTCAAAATAAGTGTCGTTTTAGAAAAATACACACTTATTAAGAAAGTTAGTGAAATGTTTGATATATCCTTATTAATTGCATGTTGAATTCCCTTAAAAATGTAATCTTTATAATTAGGACGTGAGAGAAATTAAAGGGTAATTTTGGAAATAAAATTATAAACATGCATGAAAAATCGTGAACGACACTTATTTTGAATAATTAAAATCCCTCTAAAACGACATTTATTTTGGATAGGAGGGAGTATTAAATAAATTGTTAATTATATATTAAAATTATGTAACATATGATTTGAATAAGATTTTTGTGGATTTTAAATTTAATAATTAAAATTTTAAATTATTTAATAAGTCAAATATTGTATTCTTAATTATTAAAAATATTTTTAAAAATTTCAAACCAATTTGAGCACGATTTTATTGCGGGGGAATGATGATTGGTTTTCTCCACGATAGGTGTGCAGAGAGAAAGAGGGCATGTCCAGACGAATCATACGAAGATCAGATAGGGATAAGTGGGGCCCACAAATCACGATCCAGTAAGATGATAAAAATTAATATGGGGAATGATGGAGACAATCTTGTCCCAAGGCAACTTGGACCCAATGGTCTATGCCCACGTGTGTGTCGAACCCAACTAAAATATTAAAATATTACTTTCATTTACTTTTTAACTTTGCTTTTCTAAAAGTCAGACCCACCACTTAAACTCTTCTTCTTCTTTTTTTAATAATAATAATTATTAATTATATATTTTGAATAAAGTATTTAATGACTAAATAATTAAGTCTTAAAATTTAAACTAATTAAACTTCAAATTATATTTAAGCTTAAACTCATAATTTTTAATTTTTAATTTAATTTGGTCTATTCAAAGTTAGAAAATAAATCAAATATTGAAAACTAAAACTTTCATCATCACACCCAAAACCAAAGTCCTACAACAAAGCGTGATCTGGAGAGATATGATAATACGCAGTCTTACTCCTACATAAAAGAAAGACTGTTTCCAGTAGATTCATATGTAGATATGATAATAAAAAAAGTGATGTATGTACAAGCATAGATAACTAAAACTTTAAGTTGATTAATTTAATCTAAACATTAATCAAACTTGAGCTTGACTTTAAATTAAAACTCAATTAAACTTAGAGCTTAAGTTAAAGTCAAAAGTCAACTGAGTTGTATGTTGAATTTATGATTATTTAAAAAATTTAAGCTTTATAAAGTTCGAACTTAGTCCGGTTTATAAATTATAATATGCTTTCAATTTCAATAAATTACCCTTTCTCTTTTTGATACCTTAAGCTTATTCAAAAACATACTTTTTATTACACAAGGATAAGGTTGAGTATTATTGGATCTTCTTATCGCCTATATTTCAACAGGGTTATTAAGGCATTCTTGTTGTTGTATATATACATACATATATATATATATATATATATATATATATATAAGTTGTTCAAGAGGTATTCTAGGAAGGTCTCAACTATGGAGAGATACCTTTAAGCCATCCACATCCAGGCTAATTCCCGTTCGAGCAGAGTAGGTCTCTTGTAGGAGACAAAACTCTGACCCCAAGTTTTAAACGGCTGCATATATGAGGACGATTATAGCCCGTGACCTCACTTAAACTAGGAGAGCCCTTTACCAACTTACCGCGCCCAGGGGTTTCTTGTTGTTGTATATTGATATAACCTTATGCATGTACTTTATTATCAACTTTAAACTCCCTTAGATCTTCTATCCCCTCTATAATGTATGATTGAGATTAAGTAGAGCAAGATTGAAATAGGATAAAAAAGATAAAGGATCATATCTCAATTTAAACATATTATAAGAATGTGGACAAATAATTTAATGAAAGTTGATGTCAATCACTTGCAAAATTAAGTATCCATATAATTGTTTTTCATATTTTAAAAAATGATTTTTCTAACCAATAACGTCCAAGGGCCACTTGTCTGCTTGTAATAGGTCCAATCTTTTACATGCTCTCCACTTGTCATTAGCTTATTGGCGGTTCCATTTCTTCATTTCCGTCTCTCTCCTTTTTCTTCTCTCCCTCCACATCTCTCCATCTCGCTCTCTCTAGTTCATTCTCTGCTTTTTAAACCCTTATTGGTCGGAGCAGATTGCTCGAGAAATCCTCACCGGAACTTGCCTATTCGTTGCCGATTTTGTGTTTTGAGAGGAAGAGAGAGAGGAAGATAGAGAGAGATAGAGCTGGAGTGGTTCGGTCGGTTGCTTCTTTCTTCTTCTTTGGTGGGTTTCGGTGCCAGGGTTTAAGGACATAGCTTCAAATTAGAATATTGTTTTGATTCTGTTTTCAGCGTCAAGTGTAAGCAGTAGTAGCGGTTCGTTCACTTTTTTTGACCTACACGCAAAAGGAGGCTGCTTCCAGTTCAAGCCAAACACTGAGAGCTTCCGAATTCAACAAGATAAAGGAAGTTTGGAAATCTGTGGATTGTTCTTTTGGAAAAGGGAGTGTTTTTAGTGAAAAGGATATTGAATTTGTTGAAAGCACATGATGGGTCTTAGGTGAGGAACATAACTATCGAAACTTTCGAAGAATTTGGGGTTCGGGGATGGGGAATTCAGGCATGATTTGAGGTTTTGGAGGGTTGGGACATGAGTTCCGGCAGTGATAAGAACGGAGGAGGTGACAAGAGTGAATACAAAACGACAACGTCGGTGTCCGAGAATGGTTCAACAACGGCCCCACAGCTGTCAATTGACGAGAATCTACTGGTCGACCCCAAATTATTGTTCATCGGCTCTAAAGTTGGTGAAGGAGCTCATGGAAAGGTTTACCAAGGAAGGTTTGTCTACTTTTGCTTATCGATTTACCCTGTTTTTGCTTTTCTTTGTATTTCATTTACGTGATTCAAGTATTGGTTTGTGTTGATGGATTAAGGTTTTGCATAGAGATTGTTTGCTTATATTGCCATTAATGGGAATGTTTGAGTATGGTCTCTGTGAGTTGTGTTTTTTTTTTTCTTACATGGGTGTGTTGTGTTCAAGCATATTCCAGGTATAGTGATCGAATTGTTGCCATTAAAGTTCTTCACCGTGGGAGCACTCCAGAAGAAAGAGCTGCACTTGAGAATCGTTTTATTAGGGAAGTGAATATGATGTCTAGAGTTAAACACGAGAATCTTGTCAAGGTGAGTCTTCACAAATTTATGGGATAGCGTTTTTTAAGTTTGTCTTCTGATGACATTATGTGCTTCTCCATTGTATATCCCTTTGCCCTTGCAGTTTATTGGAGCTTGTAAGGATCCATTTATGGTCATAGTAACAGAGCTTTTACCTGGGATGTCGCTTCGCAAGTATTTGGTTAGCATTCGTCCAAGACAGTTAGAGCTTAGTGGTGCTTTGAATTATGCTCTTGACATTGCTCGAGCTATGGATTGTCTGCATGCCAATGGGATCATACACAGAGATCTTAAACCAGGTATTCTAAATATTTGCCCAATATATGGCTTTGTTGTTAAGAATATGTGGTTAATAATTCTAACGTCGGTGATCTTTTCAATCTAACTTTGCTTAATCTCTTCTTTGTTCATATCCTCATTCATGTTCACGTCTTAAAATGTGTCCGGTAATGCAGACAATCTGTTACTTACAGCCAATCATAAGTCTGTGAAGCTTGCAGATTTTGGCCTTGCAAGAGAAGAAACAGTCACTGAGATGATGACTGCAGAAACTGGAACTTATCGATGGATGGCTCCTGAGGTTTCTACCTTCTTGCCACCAAAACTTGATTGCTTTGCTTGCCATGACGATATGAATGAATTCTATTTGTTTAAACATTAGACATGCTGCTTTGTGTTGTACCAAAAAGAGCAAAGAAAAATTATAAAAATGAAAGTCTTTTTGTATTCAATCTTACAAATGTTCATCATTTTTAACATTCTTGAGCTAAGTGAAGAATGGAACTGCTTCACCACCATTTATTATTAACTACTCCTGTGCTTTTTTTTTTCTCCCCTCCCTATTTTTTTTCCCTTAGGTTTGAGAACATCTTGTGTCATGGATGCATGGAACTCTAATTTCACATCAATTCAGTGGAATTAAACAGGAATTGGATAGGAATATTATGATATTTGTCTAATGGATGCATGAAACTTCAGCTTTGTATCAGTTCTTTGGATAATAGTAATTGGATGTCAATTCAATGATATTTGCTCGTTGATTTTACCCGTGTTGTAGAATTGAATGCTTTGGTTGAAAGTTATGAATCTAAGTGTCAAAACTGTGAGAAATAGGCAAGTTTTATAATCTTTCAAGCTACCAACAAAAGAGCTATTCCATCTGATCCGGCAAAAAATTGTGACAAGAAGGCATTATGGGGATTGTGTCATGACTCCGTTGATTCTATACCATTTATTACTACTTTGAACATGGGATCAAGAGTTGTTCTTTACGTAACAAAATGTCATGTTAGATCTTGCGGATTAGACTTCCTTTTCCAAAGAAGAAGAAAACACACACACACCAAGCTCCTAACAAACGTTGCCTTTGCAGTTATATAGCACTGTGACATTGCGACAGGGAGAGAAGAAGCACTATAACAACAAGGTCGATGTTTACAGTTTTGGTATAGTATTGTGGGAATTAATCACAAACCGTATGCCGTTCGAAGGAATGTCAAATTTGCAAGCTGCTTATGCTGCTGCTTTTAAGGTGATTTCTCTTGCTCCTAATTTGTTTGTTAGTGTACTACTGTGATTGACCAAAATGCAAAGTGACACACTTTAGTTTCTTGGACACTTACTGTCCTCTCTTGATTCTGCTCCAAAATTTATTAGAACGAAACAAGACGTTTGATAATGAACTATAGGTTCTAGGCCATCTCTGACAACGAATCATCAATTCAAAGTGCTTTCTTGCATATTCTTGCTGCCTATTAACTTGAAGTTCCCTGATCATGCAGCAAGAGAGGCCCAATATTCCTGAAGATATACCCCCTGAACTTGCATTTATCATACAGTCATGCTGGGTCGAAGACCCCAACTTGAGACCAAGCTTCAGCCAGATCATCCGCATGCTCAATGAATTTCTCTTTACACTCTCTCCACCATCACCCTCACTATCCATACCAGAATCCATCACTAATGAGGAAGCAGCTTCAAGTAATGGCACCTTGACTGTAATATCTGCTCGTACAAGGGGAAAGTTTGCCTTCTGGCGCCAATTGTTCACGGCCAAGAGGACTAGGAACCCTCAATGAGGTGGTAAAATTTTTGGCAGTTTTCGTTTTGCTCCAGCTCCACGAAAATTTGTCCTGTCAAAGAGATATATATATAACTTTAGTGAATGCATATACTTAGATGATGTTGACCACTAGCAAAGGATGTAACATGATGACTTCATTAGGGGAGATTGATCAGAAAATAAAGTCTGCTTAGCTCTTTTTTTGTTGTTGTTGTAAAGAATATATAACATTCTGTCCATTTCTTAATGCTCAATGGAGATAAGTTGGCCTTTTCTGATTCTTGGTATGCTGTATTCCAAGTGATCTAATGTGATATCTCTAAGAATGACAATAGGTCGAATTGGAAGAACTTAGTTTTTATGCTTGAGTCCGACTTGAAACAGGTGTGAGCCTGAGATGAATTGGGCTTTGAACCGGCCCAAAAAGCTCAAAACCAATCGGACTTCGGATAGAAACTTGATTCGAACCGAGTACCCCTGAACTAGAAGTCCTGTTCAAGTCAGAAATCCTTTCTATTAGGCTCGAGTTTAGTCAATTCAGATCCTAAACATCAAATTAGATCCGAACCTTTTTGTCAAACTTAGATAATTCCAGAGAAAGTCAACTCAAAATTAGGTGGTTGAGGGTCATGTTTGATGCTTCACTTACAATTTTGTGAATTAGAACTTCATCGGTCTATGGTCTCTGTGGAATTTTGATAATGAAGAATTTAAGGCATGTGGAAGATTATTTTGTCCATTTATGCCTCTGAAGTCATGAATTTGAAAGTTCGGTTTCTAACTTATTCAAACTCGAAATCGAATTCAGATTCGAATTTGAACTTGTCAAACCATTTTAATGTAAGCTTAGAGTTAGTTCAGGCTGAAAACTCGATCCAACAAACACGTTGGAACTTAATTGTAATCAAGTTCAGATTCGAAAACAGACTTGTCAATAGGGTTGATCAAACATTCCCATGGAAAGGATCAAGACTATGCTCACCAGTCACCAATGTCTGTTACGATTTGATCTAATTATAAAGTATAGGACTTGAATCTCATATTGATTAAATACAAAATTGATATAGGATTTATAAGGACTTTGGGCTCTCTACCTTCATAAGCTAACTTTTGGGGTGCAGCTCTTCTAAAGTCCTTATTAATTGGTATCAGAACCGGTCTTAGAGTGGTGATCTGGGAATGCCAACCGTGACCAATGTGGCCGTGACCAACAAGGATCTCAGAGTGGTGACCTGAAAGTGTCAGCCATGACCAACATGACCGTGACCAATGAAAACATTGGTCCTTATGGGGGGACGAATGTTACGGTTTGATCTAATTGAAAGGTATGAGACTTGAATCTCATATTGATTAAATACAAAATTGATATGAGATTTATAAAAACTTTGAGCTCTCTACCCTCATAAGCTAACTTTTGGAGTGTAGCTCTCCTAAAATCCTTATCGTGTCCTTTTCAATGCTAGGCAGAGTTTTCTGACGAAACAGCCATCTCCCCGTCATCTTTGTGTAAACGAAATGAAGCAGTACAGAGCAGTAGATCAATGGACTGAGACTTTTATACTTAGTTCTCCCCACAGAACCTCTGGTTGCAGCCTTGTGTATGCATTTGAGTAAAGCTCGTGTCTTTCCACTACCCTTGTGGATTACAAACCGACCTGACCTGGTTTTCCTCAGCTTAATGAACAAAAACTCCGAATTGATCGGATTTTGAGTTGGGTCAGGTTGGTTATTACTATGACAATTCAATATGAGCAAGCTTGACTTAGGTTAACGAGGTATGACAACGAGCGACCTATGAGTCTAAATTTAAGTGGGTCGACTTATTGATCAGATTTAGGTTCAGGCTAACTTTAGATCTAACTATTTTAAATAAAACGATATCGTATTAATTAAAAGTATTAGGTATCAAATAGGCCTAAGCTTGAATAACTCAAATCCGAACTCAATTTCAAAAAAACGGGCCAACCTATTGCTCTAGAATAAAAGTTTGAACTAATTGAACTTGAGGTCTAATGTGATTAATAGTGAAAAATTGCAATGATCCATTGAATTAGGAAAGGAACGAAACAAAACTGACTAAGAGCAAGAAATTGGTCTAATTGCTGAACTTGAAAATGTCAAACCTACATTGACTAAATTTCAGTTGCTTGGTTCCTCACAGCCGTTCGATTACGTCGATATCCACGTGTCGCTATCTAAACAAACATGAGAAGTTTACAATAGGACTAGAACTTGAAGTCAACGCCCCTGTATCGAAGAACAAGTACTTTTGGAAAAGACTACAAAGAAGGGAGATTTTAACCAAAGACTGAATAGTACAGAGGTAAATTCGAAGGAAGATGGAGATGACAAGTCCGGAGTGAGCTTATGGTTCGATCGGATCAAGATCTACTACGCGAAGTGTTAGCTTTCTACCGCAATCGATTTAGAATCTTCTCAAAGATTTCGCCTTTCGGTCATTAAAACAGAGAAAGAGATGGACGAGTTCGAGATGCGGACTACCAGTTTGATCCTGTTCTTCTGATTCTTAAATGGGTACAAAGTTTGAGACTTTTCTGGTTTATTAATAGTGGGTAGGGGACAATTTTTTATTTTGGTGGTTGTTTTTGTGGTGGGAGTGGAAAATTGAATCGAAGGTTGGAGATTTAGCTAAACTGAAAGGAATAGAAGGATAATTCGGTGATGAGAAATGGGGGATGTTATTGGAGATGCCAATTCGGCAGCCATGCATGCGGCGGTTAATGCGGTTCAAGCATTAGGGAGAGGGTTTGATGTGAACTTTGATACGAGATTGCTGTACTGTAAGGGGGTTGCAGGGTCTAGGTTGGTGGAAATTGATGAGGAACATACTAGGGATCTTTACTTGTGCCATGGGATTGTTATGCCCAATGTTTCTAGAGACATTAAAACCTCTCTCGCCTCTGGGGGTCGTCAAATTTCCGGTGTTTGCACTTTCGATGAGGTTTGTGTTCTTAACTATTACCTAATTTTTCTATGAATTTATGTGCTGGGGATACAAGACACACATGGTGTGTGTGCTGCAATTTGTTATTCTGATACCTCACTCACTACTCGTCCTGTGTCTTAGATTATGTAATGGCTGACAAGCTGAGGCAATTCTTTGAATTATACTTTATGTCAACTGTTGAATGATCAGCTGAATTTCATATGCAGAAATCAAGCATTAGTTTTGTTGCTTGATTAGTTCCCAGTTTGTAGTCACGTTTAGGGCTCTGGTGGGTGGTTTCGTATTTGGCAAGAAAAAGGCTAAAAAATGGACTTGTGTCTGTTGAATTTTGCTTAGAATAGAGGATTTTGATCATAAACAGGAAGTTTTTACAAAGTGCTTCTCATGATGGATGAGTGCAGATGGTTTCTTACTTTAATCAGAAGGCAAGTATATCAGGAGATTATACTCTTGGTTGCTTCAACTCTGCATTTAGCTTTACTGGAACAAAGCATATTGATGCTGCATCTACAAAGGCTCTCTCAACAGATGGATTTTATATTCCACTTGCCAAGTTTCAACTTGTAAGGTTCCCGCTAATGCTACGGGAAAATGTTAAAATGGCTGTCCCCACTTGTTGGGATCCTTCATCCTTGGCGAGGTATGTGCTTTCAAAGTGCTTTCTGCAGATGAAATTTCCCATCAAAGGTCTAAACTATGAATAATCGTTATGAACTCTTTTTACAGCTTCATTGAAAATTTTGGGACACATGTTATAACCTCAGTAACTATTGGTGGCAAGGATGTGATATATGTTAAACAGCATGATGCATCACCAATGTCAACCATGGAGATAAAAAACTATATTCAGGATATTGGAAACCAGAGGTTCGCTGAGGAAAATAGTTATACAAATTCAGGTCAAATAAAAATCAGGGAAAAGGTTTGTTGTGGAATAATTCTTTTTTTCCCCCTTATCTTCATGATCACCGGTCTCTTACCATAGATTTTGGACTGAATTTTGCAGGGTAATGATTCTGGAATATTTAACAGTCAAGGGATATACCCTCAACCTACCAGTGCACCATATCTTACTGGGAAAGAAGTACGTTGTTGTCATAAAATTGCTATCCTTATGATTGCTACTGAAACATTTTGTTCTCATTATACCATCAACTTAACGCATTATCCTATTTTATACCTTACCCATACTTGTGGATGAGAAATATCAGATTGTCAATCAAGCGTGTTCCATCTATACCTTAATGAATCTTCCTCTATGGTCATGATAACTTGCTGAAAATTTTGACAACTACTCAACTCGAAATTCCTGTACTAAAATGCTTGTCCCGTCTCTTGATTTGGTCTGTAGAGTGATCCACATATAGTGATACCAGGCATGGGGAGACATCATGGATATGATTTGTCCTCATGGTTTATAACATGATGTGGACTGAAGCTTGATTTAGTCCACACCTTTTCTTTATGAATTTTTATGCTTCTCATTTCCACATTAATATGGTGGAAAGTTGTTTTACCAGGTGAAGTTGTATGTTACCTTGGCAGTGGGCCAAATTAAATTTTTTTTCCTAAAGGCATCTCACTTCTATAGTGTTAAGCTGTAGTTCAACGATTTTGTGGATGCTACAGGATGTTACAGTCATTTTTCGCCGGAGAGGTGGAGATGATTTGGAGCAAAGTCACACACGATGGGCAAGAACAGTTCGGTCATCTCCAGATGTAATTCAGATGACTTTTGTTCCAATCACTGACCTTTTGGTTGGGACTCCTGGAAAGGAGCATCTTACTCGAGCAATTGATCTATATCTTGAATGTAATGAAACCGGACCTTTTGTTGGAAACCATTCATCTTATGTGCTATCTCTAAATTGTAGAGTACATCCCTAATTGTCACCTGCAATTTTTTGTGAAACGTACACAGATAAACCTCAAATTGAAGAGCTGAGGTACTTTTTAGAATTTCAGATTCCTAGAACGTGGGCTCCTCTACAGGACAAGATTCCTGGACACCAAAGGAAGGAACCTGTTTGCCCATCTTTGCAATTCAGCATGATGGGTCAAAAGTTATTTGTCAGTCAGGAGCAGGTATAAATTTTTTATCCTGATTTTGTAATTTTATTGTAATTTTGACATTGAAATAAGTCATGAGATCATTCCAATTAGGCGGATAGAATATAACTAAAGATCTTTATTTACTCAGTTGTATGAATGAAATTAGGTTGTTCAACGTAAGATTGGGATTACTGCCACTGGTTGGTTTGTTGAGCCCACAACTGCATATTTATTTGACATTCTCATCTCTCCTAAGTTTCTATTGTTTACTTTGTCCTGCCATGAACTGTAATTTTTCCTTCTGGCGGAATCTTAAAATTTTACTAGCCACATTGTCCAAGGAGCTCTAACATTTTGTTCAATGGATATAACCGCTTCCATCAAGGAATTAGAGGCTTAAAAAAATTTAGTAGAACTTAAAATACTAAAATATGAATTAAAAATGCACCGTGAGCTGGTTCTTGATATACTGCATTGTACTTGGTTTAGAGCCAACCATTAATGGATTCTTTCATGCAACTTTCTGAGGTATATCTTGCTTTCCAGAACTGTTCTTTCAGAATTATTAATTGATAACTTCTATTAACCAGCTGCTACTGGAAAGGCACAATTTTGACAAGTAACCAGTCCTAGTTGTTTGAATTTACTACTAATTTTACATACAAAGATTCACTGATTTTTTCCAGTTCATGTTTCTCCTTTTTGACTACTGGTTGATGTTGAATGTAGGTAACAGTTGGACGTAGGCCTGTGACAGGCTTGCAGCTGCGTTTGGAAGGGGCCAAGGAGAATCGACTAAGTATTCACCTTCAACACTTGGTTTCTCTTCCAAAAATCCTTCTTCCTTACTGGGACAACCATGTCGCAATTGGTGCTCCAAAGTGGCAGGGGCCAGAAGAGCAGGACAGTCGATGGTTTGAACCAGTAAAATGGAAGAACTTCTCTCACGTGAGCACTTCACCAATTGAGAATCATGAGACCTTCATTGGTGATCTCTCTGGTGTCTACATAGTCACGGGAGCTCAGCTTGGTGTGTGGGATTTTGGGTCAAGAAATGTCTTGTACATGAAACTCTTGTATTCTAGGCTACCGGGCTGCACAATAAGAAGATCACTTTGGGATCATGCTCCAAATGACAAGTCAAAGAAAACCTCCCAAATCACAAGCACTGCCAACTCTGGTGACTCAAGTTCAGGTTCGAGAGGGAACAGTTTGGGTAATAAATTGGCAAAATTTGTGGACATGTCTGAGATGATCAAAGGGCCACAGGATCCACCAGGCCATTGGTTAGTTACAGGTGGAAAGCTTGGCGTGGAGAAGGGTAAAATTGTTTTGAGGGTGAAGTACTCTTTGCTCAATTATTGAGTTTGCATAACGGTTTGTGTGATGTTGTGCAATGCACTTTTATGATCCAGTAGTGTTTATATGCACTCTGTTGGTACCCATTGTTCGTGTAAAATCCCACCAGCTTAAAGGGTTTCTTCCAGTTTTGGAGGCTAGCTCTGCTTCTCAGTTAAGCTGTGAATTTTGTAGACAAGTTTGTACTCTTAAAGTGAAGAAAGAATGCAAGTGTTGTCTTTGAAGCGTTGCATAGGTTATACAAATTGGTTTGGAATTCTTTTAATAGTAAGAGTTTATTTGTTTTCATGTTAGTGTTCTTGTGAGGAGTTGTCCTCCCACAAGGGCTTAACTGTGCATCTGATATGCACCCTATATTCTCTTATAAAAGGTGTCGATATGTGGCCTTCCTGCATGTGAGAACTTTGAAGTTATTGAAAAGATGTTATTCCAGGATTCCTTTCTCCAAATGCAATTACTTGTAGATATAGATATACAACTTAAAACTGCTAGGTGCCCTCCTGTTGCTAACTCTGGCAGAACGTTAGTTACACTGCGATTTTCAATTGGTACTTAACTGGGTACTGTTGAAAACACTTACTTTTGTGTTTGCCAATGTACAAATTTTATTACTTGAACTGACCTCCTTCAAAAGCTTGTCCATATTCCCAATTAGCAGGTACAACATTGTAGCTGGTGATGGTGTCACCATCTCTGTAACTCTGAAGGAAAGGCTTTGACCTCTGAGGTATGTATTAACCTGCCAATTTTCTCCCCAGTTTCTAGTCATGAACCTGTTTTAGACCCTTTTATAGATACTGCCTTAACATTTCCCACGCCCCCCACTTTAGTTAGCAAAACCATTGATGGTTGGATCCTGCCAGAGATCATCAAACAATGAGGAAACCTAAACTAATGTAGAATTCAGTAACTTGGAAGTTCATAATTAGCTATACTTTGCATGGAAAGATGACATATAATACCTTTTGTAAACTACAGGAACAATTCCAGCTTTATCTCCTGCAATATGCAAGAAAGCAGGCATTGCCAAATCAATACGTTTATTTGGTGGATTGCACCAGCCTCCATCAAAACGAGATTGAGCATAATTAGGTGGGCAGAAGTTGGTGGCAGTGACAGTGATAATGTTATCTCGGCACCACTGTGGATCATTTGTGCAACGTATATGAAAGCAAGCACCACAGCTTAAACCGTTGTTGAAAAGGCCACTGCTACGAGCGGCAGTGCTGGTCCCATACCCTTGGCTGTACAAGTTTCCCTAGCGGCAGAGCTGGTCCCATACCCTTGGCTGTACAAGTTTCCATAACGGCAGTGCTGGTCCCATACCCTTGGCTGTACAAGTTTCCATATCCACAAGTGCCACCTGCACAACCATATCTTGTAAGAAACATTATGCTCAACAGGATAACTCCTTATTCCAGAAAATACCCGTCCGAAAATATACACACAATCATATCTAGCTGTATCTAATTATTATATGAACACATTGTTGTGGTGGCTGTAGCTTACCCATTATGCCGGAAACAACTCCACCACCATAAAAGGTGGCATTGCATTAGCATGTTGCCACCCACGATGGTTTGTTTGACTCATTCTGTTATGGTATCCGTAACTTCCATGAAGACATAAGATGAATACAAGGCATATGATCAGAAATTGTAAAGCTTGAACAGCTTTAATGCCCATGAATATCCTTTGTCGGTAATTAGATACGGCAAGTTTCTGGATATGGCGTTTTCTATATCAGCACACAAACACATGCGCGCTCTAATGATTTCAGTTTCCTGAACTCCTTGAGGATACATATGCTAGATACTGTCATTTGCTAGATTAAGAGATGTTGATTTAGTGTCACAAAGGATATGGTAATTCGTATAGCACGTTCCAACTGCATTTGTTGATCTTCGTCGTGATGGAGTTGCAAATCCTGCATTTGATGATTCTCTTATGTTTGAATGTGCATCCTGTGAAGACATGTGATGAAATAATAAGATGAAGGCTTAAGTAATCCCTTCTTGTCCTCTTCAGGGGTTGTCTTTTATTGTGTGGTGAGTGCTCCTGGAACTGGTTGTATGGTAGAAGAATTGAGTTCGATCCACAACTAGGAATATGGAATCGCATAGGATGTTTTGTTCTTCTCTTTTCTCGTGTTCTCAGTTAAAAAGATTATAGTATTAACAGTTTTCCATGTTCGTATTAAACTGAGGTTTTGGTTTAGTATAAACTGAAGGAACATTGGCCCTGTCAAAACCCAAAACTGGTTTCCTGGGATGTAGATACAAGCCAATCCAAATAAGCTCAACCCAAAAGTAAACTTGAAACCTCATTCGAACCATTGGCAAGTACATGAAGCATATGATAATTTCAAAATCTACAATGTAAAAATGTAAAAAGACTGTATCTTTATCCCTTTTGATTTTATTGTATCTCTTCAATCTGCTCAAGAGTCGTGTAAGTCTTACAAAGGTGAGATCTTTCATGAAATTGCTTCTGCTCCCTCTTTTCCCAGCTCGTAGAAGAGGTTGGTTCAACCTTCTTTTGACTATTTGGAAAAACCATGACAGACCCTGGTTTATTTTATCATCATCAAAGGCCGAAAACAGGGAAGGTGAACAGCTTGAACCTACCAAGGTTCACACATTTTCACCGTTCAGTGGTGCCAAGTGCCAAGCAGTAAGACAAAGTGCATTAATGGAGGATAGGGCCACAGAACCTTAGCATCTGGTACTGTACCATTTGTTAGATGCGGCAGAAGATTTTAATGGCGGAAAGAGACTGAAAGTTTCTACACGGCAAAAGGCTAAAGGGCCAAGGTCACCAAACCACCATCAATTACTTTGACAATTTCTGCAACCCAACACGTGTCCATGCTTCTATGTTCTCGTTTCATCTTCCTTTCGTCGGTGCTTGTAAGTATACAGCAGAGAGAGGAGCTTCCATGCCTCGTACAGTGTGTTCCCTGTCACATCCATGGCTCTACCTCCATGTTCGTGGCAGATGGAGAAATTACTGTGATGTGACAACTTTCAAATACCCTTTTCACATGTGGTTGAAAGTGAAGCTTCCCGAACTATTTCCAACAGTTAGGAGCCGAAAGTTTTACCTTTCTGAACATGTAAATTCTGGGAAAGCTGTACTGCCAAACCTGTCTTGTCCACATGAAAACAGAGTTCCTGTAGAATGGTTAAAGTGGCGACCTAACGAGTTAATGCACATGAATCAACCATAAATGCGTGCAGAAGAGCTCAAATTGATGGTAAGTTGACAATATTAGAAGGTGTTTTCCTTGAATATGACACAAGATTTGCCATTGATGAATAGTAGTTGGAGGATGAACAGCCTGATGAGAAGAGTCAAAGATCGACAGCTTCCACCAATCACAATCCTCTTCTGTTCAGACTTGACACAATTCTCAAGTAAAAAGCAATAAAAAGTAATTTTAAGTTCCTACTCAATAATACAAATGTCATTTAATTCGATTTTAAAATTTTTGAATTTTAAAATTTAAAATTTTGAATTTTTTAAATTTAAAATTTTCAATTTAATCCAATTTAAATTTAAATTTAAATTTAAAATAATTCTAATTAATAATTTACTTCTTGTCTATTTAGATGAGTTTATATCAGTAGAGTCTTTCTAAGAATTTTTTTAAAAAAAATCAGTTGACTGTTTAATTGTTAATTAAAAAAAGAAATTTTTAAAAGAGCTTTTTATAACATAAAAATAAAAGACACTTTTAATTTTTACTATATTTTATTTTATAATAAAAATTATTTATGAATATAAATATTATTTAAATTATATTAAATAATATGTAAAACGCAGTATATTAATTATTATATAATTTTAAACCATATGAAACATAAAGGAAAATATA